>JBBPBX010028415.1:0-13515 GCA_038048925.1 Garcialebias charrua
AATGTCTGTGATTGTGGGGAGACTGACTCCAACAGACTTCTGTGCAGCCTTCACCACTCTCTGCAGAGCTTTCCTCTCTTCAACTGTGCAGCCTCCATGCCACACGTTGATGCTGGAGCACAGGATGCTCTCCACTGCACACCTGTAGAAGGAGGTGAGGACTGGGCTGCTCAGACCAGCTCGTCTCAGCCGTCTGAGGAAGTAGAGTCTCTGATGACCTTTCTTGATCAGGCTGGTGGTGTTGTTGCTCCAGCTGAGGTTATCATTCATGTGTACACCCAAGTATTTGTAGCTGGAGACCACTTCCACTGCAGACCCACCTATTTTCAGTGGGGCATGGGTGTGTTTGTTCCTTCTGAAGTCCACAATCATCTCCTTTGTCTTCTTCACATTCATGTGAAGATTATTCTCTTTGCACCAGCTCTCCAGGTGTTCCACCTCCTGTCTGTAGCTGGACTCATCATTGTTTGTGATGCATCCCACCACCGCTGTATCATCTGCAAACTTAACAATATGACAGCCTGGAAGTGTGGCTGTACAATCATATGTGAGCAGAGTGAACAGAAGGGGGCTCAGCACACATCCCTGAGGAGAGCCAGTGCTGAGGGTTATGGTGGAGGAGGAGAAGTTGTGGATCTTCACGGACTGTGGTCTGTCTGTTAAGAAGTCTAGTACCCAGTTACAAATAGAGGGGCTTAGTCCAAGTGTAGATAGTTTGTCTATCAGAGTTTGGGGGATCATGGTGTTGAAGGCAGATGTGAAGTCCACAAAGAGCAGACGCACGTATGAGTCTTTCTGATCCAGGTGGGTGAGAGCAGTGTGGACCACGGAAGAAATGGCGTCCTCTGTTGATCGGTTCTCACGGTATGCGTATTGATGAGGGTCCTCATTGATGTTGACGGTTGCCTTGATGTGGGACATGACCAGTTTCTCAAAACATTTAGCGACTATCGGGGTGAGGGCCACCGGTCTATAGTCATTCAGACCAGTCACTGTGGAGCTCTTTGGGACTGGGATGATGGTCGCGGTCTTCAGGCAGGTGGGAACTGACTCCAGTGCAAGTGAGGTGGTGAAGATGTCAGCCAGCACCTCACAGAGCTGGTCCGCACATTCCTTCAGAACTTTCCCTGGGATGTTGTCTGGTCCGGTTGCTTTATGAGGATTAATCTTTCTGAGACTGCCTCTCACTTCTGCTGCGGACACCCTGAGATGCTCTTCATCTGGTGATGAGGTGAGTCTGGTGCTAGCTGGTCTGTTTGGATCATCAAAACGTGCATAAAACTTATTGAGGGCATCAGGCAGAGATGGGTCCCTGGGGCATTGTTTGTTTTTGCCTTTGTAATCTGTTATGCATTTAATACCCTTCCACATGCTCCGTGGGTCTTGTGAGGTGAACTGTCCCTCGATCCTCTGTGCATACGTGGCCTTGGCCTTCTTAATGCCATCCTTCAGTTCATTCCTGCTCTTTCTCAGCTCCACTTTA
Organism: Garcialebias charrua; assembly: GCA_038048925.1. NCBI lineage: Eukaryota > Metazoa > Chordata > Actinopteri > Cyprinodontiformes > Rivulidae > Garcialebias > Garcialebias charrua. Next base: position 1,484 of record JBBPBX010028415.1, read on the forward strand.
TCTCCTGACTTGAATGCAGTGTCTCTGGCTGCTAGCAAGGCGTGAACTTCTTTATTTAACCAGGGTTTCCGGTTCGGGTAGGATTTCACATATTTTTTTATGGATACATTTTCAGAGCATGTACTGATGTAACCCAGGACTGAGGAAGCGTACAGTTCCATGTCCACTGAACTTCCATCAGTGGCTGCTTCTCTGAAAACAGACCAGTTTGTCCTCTCAAAACAGTCTCTCAACATGGGGGAACTATCTTGAGGCCAGATTGTTATTTCTCTTTGTTCCGGCTTGGAGCGCCTGAGTGGGGGGAGTTCTCTTGGGGCCAGGATCAGAGACTCGTGATCGGAAGCTCCGAGCGGTGGGCGTGTCTTCGCCGTGTATGCCCCCTTTACATTTGTGAAGACTTGGTCGAGCGTTTTATCTCCTCTCGTAGCTGTGAAGACGTTCTTATTGAAGGCTGGGAGGGAGACTTGAAGATCAACGTGATTGACGTCCCCGCAAACAATGAAAAGCCCCTCAGGATATTTACACTGCAGCGAGGTGAGTAAGTCATGAATTTCTCCCTGGGCGTCATTAGCATTAGCATCAGGGGCTATGTAAATAACGCTGATTAAGATCACTGAATAGTCACGGGGCATATAGTGCGGGCGACACCTTACTGTGATCAACTCCACGGTAGGGGTGGGCGATATATCGAATATACTCGATATATCGCGATATTTTAAATGTACGATGGTTAAAAGGGCTTTATCGTGTATATCGAGGATCCTCCTGCTGTCGCGCGGGCGCCCACTCGCCCCCCTCCTTCCTGCAGGCTGCAGGAGCTTCAGAGACTCAGCACAACATGTAAACACGGCAGAGCGCTGCACGCTGCTGAGGGGGAAAAACAATGTTCTTTCTGAGCTAGTTTGGATTAAATTGTCAGATGAGGGCATAAAAAATGTTTTTGTAGACGATGCTGAAAATAGTCCCGAAGAAAGGTCCGAACTACGAATCTTTTTCACCATTTAAACAGCGGAGTGGAGCATGATGAAACAGCAGAACCAAGTGTTTTTCCAGCTGCTGCTTCATTAAAACAAACCACGGGTCTGAGCTCATTTAGTCATGCGTGCACCGCAGAGAGAGGTGGAGACATTATTAAATCAGCATTTTATCATTATCGCTAAAGACACGGTCCTTAGCGGCTAACAAGATGGCTAACACGTTAGCCGTCTTCTTCCACAGCTGAGACTAACCGTGTCTTTAGCGATACAGCTGATTTAATAATGTCTCCACCTCTCGGTTCACGTTTCTGAGTGGAGGCTGTCGTGTTTTTACACAAGGATTCAATGCGACACTTTGTAGAACAACTTAGAGAACGTCTTCGTGAATCCGGAAACAACCCCCTGACCCTTTCACAATAAAACCGGATACAGTACACAGAGGCTCACATTTACTGCAGTACACAATACCTGTGATAAATCTGTTCTTGTTCAGAGGTTTTGCAGACATTGCCTGAACTTGGCACAGTTTGAAACTTGTGCACACATTTTGTGGTTTGTTGTTAAAAATTACCAGCACATGCAAATAGTTTAGAGTTGTTACCTGTGACTGTTCTGGGTCAGTAAATTTTATGGCCACTGTTTACACTTTTGTTTTTGTATTTTAAAGGCCTTAAATGTTTTGATTTAATATTTTTTTAATGTTAAAAGCACAAGAGCACCTTTTTAAGTTTAAATTATTTATTCTTCCTTTTTGCTTGAAGTACTTTTTATTTATGTGTGCAATTGATGGTTAAAATAAAATATTTAAGTTTGTTCAAATTTAGTGTTGACATTTTTTAATCAATTTTGAATCATTTTTTCATTGATTTTGGAGATATCGCGATATATATCGTGTATCGTGATATAGCCAAAAAATATCGCGATATAATATTTTCCTCATATCGCCCAGCCCTACTCCACGGCAGCTGAACAAGCTCTTTTTATCACAGCACAGTTCGTGCACCAATCTTTGTGTACGTAAATACAAACACCGCCGCCTCGCGTTTTCCCCGTAGTCTCGGTGCACCGGTCTGTTCTGAAAAAGAGCCTGTCGTCCAGCTCGTAAACAGAGTCTGGAGTGTCCTCAGAAATCCACGTTTCCGTAAAACAAAGCACGGAGCATCTTCTCATCTCCTCCGACGTGGTCACCCTCAAACGAAGTAGATCCATTTTGTTGTCGAGCGAGCGAACGTTAGACAGAAAAAGAGCCGGCATCGGGGGTCTACCGGTTTTAGCGTCTGCCCGCAGTCTCGTCATAATTCCTGCACGGCAACCTCTCTTCTTTCCACGAGAGCACCGCTTCCTTTTCTTTCCCCTGGAGCGCATCTGCTTCCAGAAGGACGTTCTTAGCAGCTCCAATCTTCCGAGCTCTGATTTGAGTTCGTTGCTGATTTCAGCTGTGCCCTGTGGTAAATCCGCTCCGATTCTTAACAGATCAGTTCGGCTGTAATTCACCCGCAAAAAACGCGCAGAGTCAGGTACAAAAACACTATTAAAATTACTAAAAACTAGAGATGATCCGGGAACTCGTGAAGCTGCGGCTGCACTGAGCGCGGCTATCTTGGCTGCATCTTGGCGGCATCTTGGCATATATCAGAATAGTTCAACATATGACCTTATAACAAGTCCTTTTTCCAGCCATCGAGTTGGATATTATTTTGGCCCAGCCAGTTGTAAAAGATAGTCCAGATATTCCAAAATTTATCAAGCTTGTTCTTATTAAAATAACTGATTTTCTCAAGTGCAAAGTAAAACGTCATTTGCGTAGTCCATTGTGAGATTCCACATAATGAGTCTTTCTTCCATGAGGACGCAATACAGCGTTTAGCTTCCAAAAAGGAGACATTAAGTAGGGATCTCAAGTTGTTTGAGATAACAAAGTCATCAGGATAAATATTCAAGATGCACATTTTAGGATTTACAGGAACCTTTTTACCAATCATCTGACTAATCACAAACAATACCTCCTTCCAAAAAGCTAACACTTGAGGACATGCCCACATACAATGAAATAAAGATCCTTTTTGTAAACTACATTTAATGCAAGTGTCAGGAATATTAGGGTTAAAGTGATGCAATTTAACTGGAGTGATGTATTGTCTAGTCAGCCATTTGTATTGTAGTAATTTGGAGTTTGTGTTGGCGGATTGTTTATGAATCGAGGTGCAGGCTTCAGACCATTCCTCACTCGATACACTATCACCCAAATCTGTTTCCCATGCCTTTAAAATGTTGACCGAAGATTCTTTAGATTTGTCAGCAAACGGGGAATAGAGACGAGACACCTGCCCTCCTTCATCTAGGTGCTTTATGATAATATCCTCTAATGAGGACAAAGAGGGTAGATCAAGATTATTTTGTTGCTTGGATAAAATGAAACTCTGGATTTGAAGATATTTATAGAAATGTTTTGTAGGAATATCATATTTGTTTGTAAGTTCTTCGAATGACATAAATACCTTCCCTGAGAAAAGATCAGAAATCTTAGCTACCCCCTTTACAGACCAGAGCTTAAATCCTAGATCTGCTCTACCTGGACCAAAATCCCTGTTACCAAAAATGGGTGAGAACTGGGATAGATATTGCCTTTCTCCCAAATGATCAAGTACTTTTTGCCAAATAAGTATTGTATTTTTCAGAAAAGGGTTTTTTGTTTGTTTGATAAGCTTTTTCCTGTCTGATGAATACAAGTATAAGTTTATAGGAATAGAGATCAGCTGTGACTCAATTGTAACCCACGCTGGGGGATGGCTGGTAATAAAGTAAAACATAGCTGCCCTAATCTGAGCTGCCCAGAAATTTGGCAATTGTAAACCTGCTCTGTCATATGGCAAATATAATAGAGACAATCTCAATCTCGGACGCTTACTACTCCAAATGAAGTTGGAGAAAGTTTTATTTATCTCCTTAAAGAAGGAGGGAGGTGGAGAGAGTGGAATCGATTGGAAAAAATATAAAAATTTTGGCAATATTGTCATTTTTATAATAACACGACCAATTAAGGAAATGGGCAGTTTGGACCATCTTTCTATTGAATGCATAACTGATTCTATAAGGGGGTTATAATTAGTTGGAATGATATTGTTTATTGTAGGAGTAACTTTAACACCTAAATAGGTAAATCCTTGTTTTGACGCTTCATATGGAGTAGAAACTGGGGGATTGAGACGTTCTTTTTTTGATAAGTACATTATTTCAGATTTAGTGTTATTTATCTTATAATAATAATAATAATAATGTCTTTTCCTGTCATCTGTGTATGTTTCCCATACACAGACGAAATTCGTCTCTGCATTTAACCCAACCACTACCAGGTGGTGCAGTGAGCAGCCATAAAGCGCCCGGGGAGCTGGAGAATTAGGTGTGCACTCATAGACACCCCAAGGTGTGTAGTGGCCGGGGCGCGAACCCGCGTCCTTCGGGTCCCAAGTCGGGAGCCCTGCCACTACACCATCTTGGCTCCTATATAACCTGAAAAAAACCCAAAGGACTTAATTAACTCATTTATTGTGGGCATGGTGTTCCCCAACTTAGAGCAAAACAATATTATGTCATCTGCATACAGGGCTATACGATGTTCCAAGCTCCCTATTCGTATACCAGTTATTTTATCATGTTTGCGAATTGCCATAGCTAAAGGCTCAATGGCCAGCGTGAACAACAAAGGAGAAAGAGGGCAGCCTTGCCTTGTCCCACGTTTCAATTTAAAGGAAGATGAAGTCAGACCATTGGTCAAAATTTCCGCTTGTGGGTTTGAATATATTAACTTTACCCAACTAAGACATTTCCCTTTCATACCAAACCGTTCCATAACAGCAAACATATATTGCCATTCTATCCTGTCAAAGGCCTTCTCTGCGTCCAGTGACAGGATAGCATTGTCTGGGACTTCATATTTCTCAAAAATTACATTAAACACCCTTCTGATGTTATGAAAACCTTGTCTTCCTTGCACAAAACCATTTTGATCAGGGTGGACCATCATGGGTAGAAGTGGCTCTAACTTCTTGGCTAAGACTTTACATACAATTTTAACACCATTATTAATCAGAGAAATTGGCCTATATGAGCCACATTGAGTTGCAGGTTTACCTGGCTTCAAAAGTAGGGAAATTATAGCTGTATTAAGTAAAGGAGGTAGAGACCCTTTTTCAAAGGCTTCTTTATACATGTCAAGCATGGGAGGTATCAGTTTAGATTGAAAAATTTTATATATTTCAATTGGAATTTCATCTGGCCCCGGGCTCTTCCCACCTTTCATACTTGTTATAGCCTCAAACAATAATTGTGCATCAAGCTCAAAATCAAGTGATTTTAAGGATTTGTTATCTAAGGGAGTAAATTCTAATAAATCCAAGAAAGCATTTTGTGCCTGGGGAGCTAGGTCTGAGTAGTCTGAGCTATATAGTTTGTAGTAAAAATTGGAAAATGTGTTGTTTATTTTTTTGGGGTCAGATGATAACTTCCCCTCAACTGTTTGAATTGAGTTTATTGCTTTATCTCAAGTGTGCCCAACCAGTCGCTCGCGGGCGACCGGTCGCCCGTCAGCTGGTTCCCAGTTGCCCGCGAAGCTCAACCTGTCTAACAGCTGACGAGCCGGCTCTCAGCTGTTAACAAGGTGAAATGTCCGCTGCTAAGCTTCATTCTAACTCCGGCAGAAGTGGTGGCCGCTGCTCAGCTTCATTCTAACTCCGGCAGAAGGGGTGGAGGGAGGAATGACTATATGCCAATGTGCAGGAACGCTTTACTCAGCCCTCCCCATCTTGTATGCTCACAGACACAGTCTCGCGATGACTGACGAGACTTTAAGACAGCAGTGAGACCGCTGAGGAGTGAATGTCAGTACGCAGAAAACATGGAAGGAAAACAAGCGAAGAAGCAAACGAAAACTTACTATTTTCACACAGAATGGGAGGAGGATTATTTTTTTGTTTATTCTAATTCGAAGTCTATTTGCCTCATCTGTAATTTGAGCGTTGCCTTGCCCAAAAAGTGCAACTTGGAGCGGCATTTCAAGACGATGCACAAACGTTTTGATGCAGATTTCCCTCCTAAAAGTTCTTTACGGACTCACAAAGTGCGGGAGCTAAAACACAAGCTTGCAGCACAGCAATCGATCTTCACTCGGCCCAGCACGAAAGGTAAGGCAGCTACAATCGCCTCCTACCGTGTTAGCCGCATCCTGGCTCAACATAAGTCGTTCAGTGATGGAGAAGTTATGAAAGAAGCGTTTATTGAGGCTGCAGATGCACTTTTTCACGATTTTAAAAATAAAAGTGAGATCGTAGCTGCTATTAAAGACATGCAGTTGTCCAGACAAACAGTAACACGACGATGTGAGGGAATGGCTGTTGATGTGGGGGAGCAGCTAAAAAAGAACGTGCAGCAATGTGAGTGTTTCTCTCTTCAGTTTGATGAGTCAACAGACATGGTGGACACAGCACAGCTGTGTGTTTTTATCAGAATGGCCTTTGCAGACATGAGTGCAAAAAGAGGAGCTGCTCACCATCTTGCCTTTGAAGGGACACACAAGAGGAGAAGATATTTTTAATGTGTTTATGGAGTTTGTTAATAAAAGCAACTTGCCCCTCTATAAACTAATTTCTATAACAACTGATGGTGCTCCAGCAATGACCGGTCACACCAGTGGATTTGTTGCACTCTGCAAGCAGAATGATGCTTTCCCAGACATTTTGAACTATCACTGCATCATCCACCAACAGGCCCTGTGTGGGAAGATTTTAAACATGAAGGAAGTGATGGATGTTGCCTCCTCTCAATGTCAGAAGTCCCACTAAGGTAGAGACACATTTATTTTATACAGCTTGCATAAAAATTGTCTCCTATAGACTTGTCACAATGTGTCTGTATGTTGTTTTTTTTATTAAATTTTAGACCAGACTACATAGTTAGCTAGCTAGTGTTATTTATTTATTTATTTTGCAGTTTGGGTGTGCCCTTCATTTTCTGTACCTAATGTGTGTGTGTGTGTGTGTGTGTGTGTGTGTGTGTGTCTTGTCTTATAACCAGGTGGAACTCTGAATGGCCCTTTGAAGCCAGCAGTCTGGACCAGTGAGGGACTTCAGCACCTGCAGATGACACACCATCCTGCTGCACAGAGCAGCTGACTAGTTTTGATATTTAGGTTTTATTGAGATTTGAAATTGTTGGAGATTTGTAAATCTGCACCTTTGTAACTTTTTGTAAATAGTTAGTGTGTTAATGAGGGAGTTCTATATTGTTCAGTTCAGTTGTTTATTCGTTTCTTTAAAAAAATATGGTGTGCTTTTCAAATATTGTGTTCTTTTACTTTGATAAAATACTTTAATTAAATAAAACTAGCAACACATTACGTTCTGTTTTATTTACTTTAAAGAAGTGAGGAGTAGGGAGATGAAAAATTGTTTTTTGATACTGAGACTGGACGAGTAGCCCTCGGCAAACTGCCAACTTCAAAAGTAGCCCTTGGTTCAAAAAAGGTTGGGCACCCCTGCTTTATCTGATTGTTCCTGTTTAATACGCCAAGCCAACAATTTACTGGCCTTTGCACCTTGTTCAAAATATGACTGTTTCAATTTCATTAAACTTTTAATTGCTTTATTTGTAGATAGCATGTTATATTTAGCTCTTAACCTAAGAAGTTCTGTATTTAATTGGGTTGAAGGATTATGAAATAGTTGTATTTCAATGCTTTTAATAGATTTTTCAAGTTGTTCCAATTCTTGTTTATTGATTTTATGCTTAAAGCTGGTAAAACTAATCATTTGGCCTCTTAAATATGCCTTAAAGGCCTCCCATCTCACAGTTGCTGAGGTTTGGTGAGTGTTCAATTCAAAATACATATCTATTTTTGTTCCAATAAAATTTATGAAATCTGGGTCCCTAAGCCAAATTGATTGTAGACGCCACTTTGGTGAAAAGGAAAGATTAGGAACCTTAAGGTAGAATGAGATCGGAGCATGAACAGATATTACTATACTATCATACCAACTGGTTGTAATATGTGAGACCAAATCAGCTGAGACTAGAAAGTAGGGCTGAGCCATATCATATCGTTACCGGTAATACCAGTATAAAAAGCTTGCCCGGGCAAAAATCTTATATCGTGATATGCTAATTTCATGACGTAATACGTCAGGGCGCCCCGCCCCTTAACACCCGAGCGCTTTAAACAACTGCGCACATCCCCTCGAACAGTCTGTACTGGTGTAAAACGCTAATTAGTTACTGCTAAAATGTTAAAAACAACGCGCGCGTGTCTCAGCTTCTCTCCCCCTGCTCTGCAGGCATAGACAGCTGTCCCCCTCCCCGCCCCGCTCTGAGCAGCCGTGTCCTCGCTGTAAACTGTGTTACAAACACGCGCGGTTCCACAGTCACTCCTGTGATGTTTCTATGCACGCTCAATAACCTTGCTGGTTTGTAGCAGACGTTGCTTTATTGTTAAGCTGCACAAATACACTTAACAGACTGCATGATCCTCCACCGCTCCGTTCTCTGACTTTCTTTCACACCCGAACCTGCGCGCCTACGTCACGCTCTCACTCGCGGTGCGTTCACTGGCACTCTGTAATATACATGCACAACACTGCTGTATACATTACAACTCCATCAGAGACAGATCAGTTAAAAAAATGAATCAGAGGAATGACACAAACTTCATTTTATTTAGGCTAGTTGTTTTAGGAAACTACACCTGCACTTTAAAAATGATTGTTATTTAGATTGGAAAAAGTCTGCACAAAATATAGATAAAAAAAAACACCACAAAAACTAAAGTGCAGGTGTAGTTTTACTTGGAGACTAAATACTTTACTAAATAAAGTAATTTCAGTAAAATTACCCCTTGTTGTTTTTAAAAATTTTATATAATACTGTAAAGCAACATGTTAAGTTAATTTTTTCAAATAAATACATTTTATTTTATTTTTTTTAGGTTATATCACGAAATTTATCGTTATCGTGATAATACTCTGAAATATCACGATATAATTTTTGAGCCATATCGCCCACCCCTACTAGAAAGTAATCAATTCTTGAAAATGTTTGACAAGTACTGGAATAGCATGAGAAAGACGACTGATTAGGATGCATATTTCTCCATAAATCAACCAAATTGAGATCTTTCATATAATTAAGTAATTCTTTCCTTGTTTGAGCATGAGAGGTGTCTTTGCCTGTAGATCTATCTAGCGTTGGTATGAGCGTACAGTTGAAATCACCTCCAATGATGTACCCTCCAGGCAGCGATGCTACGGATAGAAACAAGTGTCTAAAGAAAGCAGGATTATCATCATTAGTCCCATAAACATTAACCAAATTTAGTTTCACCGATAAAATCACACATTGTACGACTAGATATCTGCCAAATCGATCCTCATTTACTTTGATGAGCTGGAATGGCACTGAACTGTGGATTAGTGTAATTACGCCTCTCGAATGTGAGCTAAAGGAAGTAGAAAAAACCCTACCGTGCCATCTTCTCCTCACTCTAATAACATCATCAGGAGTTAAATGAGTCTCCTGTAGGAAAACTATCTTAGCCTTTAATTCTTGAATCCTTTTCATCACCTGTTTCAGTTTAACAAGTTTATTCAGACCTCTCACATTCCAAGAGGTAAACTGAAGGTCAGAGGCCATCAAATGATGAACAAAAAAATTACAGTTACGTTATGTGCATTCAAGAGTAAGCTGCAGAGGGATAACGTGACAAATAAAAACAAAAAAGAGTAAACACAACAAACAACAACTAAACAATAAAGCGTAAATCCCCAAACGAAGTACGCCCACCCACCCCACTGAAAACACTTCCCAAGGAGCCGCCAAAGCTCGGCCATGAAGCCCTGCTGGGCCACCCCGGCACTCAAGATGAAGAGGACCAGCTTCTAGACCACCCCCATCAAACCGCAGCCCCCAGAGGAACAGTTATAGAAATAACAACCAATAAACTATAGTTAAAATAAACACAAACTTGCATGTGCAGTATTAACCTTGGTTATTCCAACCGTGTTGTATATTAACCATGTATATGTACCCATGTACACACAGATTGGAGACACCTTAATAATAACCTGTATAAACCATCAAGCCAAAGAACTGAAAATATATGTTTTAACAATACGCTTAGCAATATGTGATCTTATTTGCATACATTGTGAGAAATAGTCAGTGTCTCATATTTTGTTTGCTGCTCCACAACAAAGCAGCTACAAAATCAAAAGAGATACTCCACAGGTCAGTTCATCTCTACCGCACCTCAACCTAGTCCGTGACCAAATCTCGCTCCTTCTTAAGATGCTGAACGAAGGACTCAGCTTCTGCTGCTTTATCAAAAGTGTAACGTTTCTTCTTGTAGGTCACCAAAAGCATGGCCGGATGAACAACACCGTAGCGCAGCTCCGGTACCTCCATGGAAATAGAAGCTAGATCCTTCTTTACTTGGTCGAATAACTTGCGCTTTTTCAGAAGCTCGGCAGAGACGTCTGGGAAGAACATCACTCTTTTATTCTCCAAGTATATCTCACCCCTCGCCCTGGCAGCCTTCATGATCCTGACTTTGTCAGCATAGTTCAGTAGCTTCATGACCACCGCTCTGGACCGTGACCCCGCAGCGTCAGCCCTCCCGACTCTGTGTGCCCTCTCTATGATCAGCGGGACTGGAAATGTTTCTGCACCAAACTCTTCAGGTAGCCACTTCTCCAAAAAAGCACACATGTCAGAACCTTCAGCCCCCTCTGGGATACCAATAAGACGCAGATTGGAGCGGCGACTGCGATTTTCCAAATCGTCTATTTTTAGTTGAAGAGCATCAATAGCAGTTTTCATAGCAGTGTTATCGGCTTGTAGGGAAACAACAATATCCTCGTTAGTGCTAATTCTATCCTCAGCTTGTGCAACACGTGCAGCAACAGTTTTTATATCCGATTGCACCCCCTGGATAGCAGTTAGCAAGCTATCAAACCTCTTCACAAAGTCGTCTTTCATCGAGTTAATAGCTGCTATGAGGTCGGTGGTACCTGTTTCCATGGCCGCCAGTCCATCATCATCTGTGACTATGGATTTGTTGTTAACGGGAGATTTATCCGAAGCGCCTCCGCCAGCTGGAGGAGAAGCCGCACCACCGCTGTAGGCCTTGCTAGCGCTAGCTAGCCTGCTGCTCCCGGACTGTTGCACCAGGCTCAACATAGACGTTATCAAAGCCTTTTTAGAAGTCTGTTTTGCAACCTTTGGTCCATCTGGTCAGCGATAACTAGTCCAGTTGACTGAAGAAACGCGAAGCAAGTTAGTATAGGTTGTTAGTTTTTTAGAAAGAAAGTTGGAGAAGGCTTCAACGCACGTCCACTCAGCACCGCGTCATAACCGGAAGTCTGCTATAACTGCTTTTGAGACTTGCATGCAAAGCAAAACGCCCTTAGATGTGTGCCCAGGTCAAAAGGTCGTATCCCAGTCGCTAAAAATGGAAGAGGTTCTCCCTCCTATAGAAAGCGAGAATAAACACTGTCGTATCAAATGCCTTCTGACCTCAGAAGAGATGGAGAACATACGTCGGTTGATATAAAGGATGGATAATGCAAGCAAGAATAAACAAGATTTTCAAACTGACAAACAACGAAATGTTGGTGCCAGTTGGAACAGTGACTCACAATGGTTTAAAGGGAGCCACGCTCCTAGTGCACCTCAGATTGAAAAGTCTGAGACAAGCGATGAACCACAAAAGGTAGGTGTTCACTCTTTAAGAGACCCAAAATGGTTCAGATCGAACCAGGTATTTGTAGGTGAAAACCAAGGTCTACCGGTGGGTGAACTTCAAAAGAAATTGAAGTATGAGGACCTAAACTCATGTAACAATGCGTGGTCCCAACAGAAACCCCGAACCTCGGAACTGCACCTCCCACGCCTCGAACAGAACAGTTCGAGACATGCAAAGAGTCACGAATGTCCCAGAAAAATGGCCTAACACCTCTATGCTCGGAAAAGACAGAGGAAGTAAGTAGTTTGTTAGTAGATTTGAATGTTACA
>JBBPBX010028415.1:19076-36589 GCA_038048925.1 Garcialebias charrua
ATTAACAAAAATCTCAAAGTGCTAACAAAAATCTCAAAGTGCTATATATCAAAGTCAACTTTATTGTCAAAACTGCAATATGTACAGGACATACACAGGATTGAAATTGCATTTCTCTCTGTCCGTCGGTGCAACAGTAAACATTTAAACACTAAAACACTGTGTATATAATATACAGTATACTTTATTTAAATAAAGAATTTCCCCAGTGGAACATCCTTTCACAGATATTCTTGTACCTTTAGTGAGTCAGCTCATAAAAATCAAAGGTTTAAAAGGAGAGCAGACAGCAGTTTTGACTCATCGGAGTCTGAAGCAGCAACACTTGTAAAAGCATCTGTTTCATTACTGACATCAATACTGTAGTGCCTTCACTCTTTTTTTTTTTCTTCCCCTGTAGGATCCTCGTAGTAAACACAAGTTTAGGGTCCACACTTACTCCAGCCCCACCTTCTGTGACCACTGTGGCTCCCTCCTGTACGGGCTAATACACCAGGGCATGAAATGTGACCGTAAGTACACAAACATCTCCATTTGTGTTTATTAGACTTCTGCATGACTAAAGAAGTGGCTTCAAAGGGACGACTAAGGGTTCTCCTTTCAAGCAGTCCTGAGGTCTGAAACACCGTACATCGTCGATCACGATTTGCAAACTCCTTTACTAGTTCATTTGCTCGTGTGAATTTGGCTAATTTTGACAAACGGTGAACTGGAACAATTGGAGATGTGCAACTTTTTTGGACAGGTGGGGCTAAAGCTGAGGTCTGCCTCGTTAATTTGATGCACAGTAGTCCCTCGATTATCGCAGGGGTCAAGTTCAACACACCCCTGCAATAGGTGAAAAAACGCAAAGTAGGAACACTATATTTATTTTAGTGTTTATATATATTTCAAGGCTTTATAAACTCTTCCCACACTCTTGCAACGTTCTAAACTCTTAAACCTACATAATTTTAACAACATACGTTTATGTACTGTACAGTACTGCAAAACTTTACTCACCAGCTCTGCAGACCAGCAGCTTTGTTCCGGTCGGGCTCAGATCCAGTTCTGCAGACCTACCCTGCGGTGATGAAGCCCACCGCCCTGTCCAGGTCGATGTGCGCGTGGATAATTGAGCTTCAGGATTATTTGCGACTTCCCTGCCAGTTCTGGGAGCTTAATACATGGCTGAGATCTGCATTGCAAAACTTTCCCTCCATTTCATCAGAAAGCAGCGGCTGGAAGCACTGTTGGCTTCTGGGTAGTGTAGTTCTTTAAACTGGCAATACAGTATAGGCTTATTGAAAGAAAACTACAAAATGACGGCGCCTGTCCAAAGTTTTTTTCTTTCCGTTAACATTTTATGTATCTCGTACTGTCCCAGTCACGTGAGTAATATTAAAGTTGGCAAGCGTTGAAAAACCGCAAAACAGCGGGTCCGTGAAAGTCGAACCACAAAGTAGCGAGGGACTACTGTAATTCTACAAAATATAAGATAACGCCTCTTTAAATATGTCCGTACTCTGAGCTACGCTAAGACCAAAGTGGATTGTCGCCATGTTGAAATGTGTGTCTCGCCATGCACTTCTGGTGCAGCCTGGAGCGCATCTGATAAAAATAATACAATATCTCTACAAGAATAATTGTTATTTAAAACTGTTGGATAATTTAATTATCCTATCAGCAGCTCATTAAATAAATAAACCACACAGGAAAGGAGAAGATTTTTTGGCCCAGGTTTTAATCTTGCAAGATGGAACAGCCGTTGCTAAGCCAGGTTACAGGATGTTACATCATGCCCGGATCACAAGTTCTGCTCACAGGTAGTATAAAGAAGTGTCTTTTAATGATGGTACAAAGGTGAAGTCAAGACAACTCTGCTTTCCAGCTTAGGGCCTTGAGTTCATCAGGTGAATGGCGCCATGCTTCTGCAGGCTCTAATTTGCAAAGACAAAACGACTCTAAACACACACACGCATGGTTTAGTAAGTGGAAAAACATCCATGACCTTTGCATCCTCATCAAAAACTGACCGCAATGTAAAATGTTCTAAAACATAATTTGCCTGAACTGCTTTTGAACGGTTGAGATTGGCGTTAAGTCGTCAGTCAGAATGAAACTCAGTTTCTCCAAACTGAAGCTGTTCAAAGAGTAATCTACCGCAGGTAAGATAATAATGGTTTATAACCTTTCCACAAATCTCACTTCAAAACAGCCGAGCTCTCTTTATATTACAGTGGTTCTCAGCTAGTCCAGCTTCAGGGCTCACCATCACCTCTTAAGACAAGCCACAACCCATTTTTCAGCTTCTCAGACGTAATAAATGAAAAGATCTTGCGGTTTGAATCGGATATAAAATAGAATATCACAATATGCCACAAAAAACAACAAGTTCAGTAATAAACCAAAATAAACCAGCGATTGGTGATGGTTGTTGTCTTATAATTCTCAGATTGTTCCTCATATTCAGGTGTTTTATTTCCCAGCATTCTTTTTTTGCGCATTACTTTAAATATTTTGTCAGCGAACTAAAATATTTTCTGCCCGAGTTTAGCTCAAATGCATCACTTGCACCAGTTCCCAGCATGATTTTCCACATTCCTTCAGGCGCCTCCCATTTGTCAACACAAACAGGACGTGCATCTCTGCACACCTGCGTTCAGCCGTGACCGTCATTGTCTATATTTCCTCTTTGCGTTTATTAATAACAGGCAGCACTTGGTGGACTTTGACTCAGCCTGCTCATGAATGCACTTACAGTATTTTACATAATTCACCAACATGTTTGGTTAAATATCAGAACAAAAACAACTTTAGGTGTTTGATACGGTGGCCCCAAGGTGTAAATGAACAACATTTAAAAAAACAGAATTACATTTGGAAAAACACAACAAAAATACAACAACATTTGAAAAAACGGAACTACATTTGAAAAAACGAAATTACATTTGAAAAAACAGAATGACATTTGAAAAAACGGAATTACATTACCGTAAGCCAAACCGGAAGTGACCAAAGCGGAAGTGGCCCGAATCAAATTAGAAAAAAACGGAATTACATTTGGAAAAACACAACAACATTTGGAAAAAAACAAAATTACATTAAGTCAAACTTTAAAAAAAAAAAATTATTAACAACATAAAACCGAACACAGTACACAAACACAAACACACACACGGTTAGCATGCTATCCTTTAGCCTTAACAACATAAAACCGAACACAGTACACAAACACACACACACGGTTAGCATGCTATCCTTTAGCCTTAACAACATAAAACCGAACACAGTACACACACGCGCGCGCGCACGCACACACACACACACACACGGAGGTAGTTAGCATGCTATCCTTCTGAGTTCTTCCAGCGTCATGTCTTCTTTAAGCTTGAACAAAACAGTTTATACAGGCTAAAGGATAGCATGCTAACTAACGTGTGTGTGTGTGTGTGTGTGTACTGTGTTCGGTTTTATGTTGTTAAGGCTAAAGGATAGCATGCTAACTGTGTGTGTGTGTGTGTGTGTACTGTGTTCGGTTTTATGTTGTTAATAAAGTAAATAAATAAAAAGTTTGTCTTAATGTAATTTCGTTTTTTCAAATGTTTTTTATGTTTTTGTTGTTTTTGTTGTGTTTTTCCAAATGTAATTCCGTTTTTTTCTAATGTGATTCGAGCCACTTCCGCTTTGGCCATTTCTGGTTTGGCTTAATGTAATTCCGTTTTTTCAAACGTCATTCTGTTTTTTCAAATGTAATTTCGTTTTTTCAAATGTAATTCCGTTTTTTCAAATGTTGTTGTGTTTTTGTTGTGTTTTTCCAAATGTAATTCTGTTTTTTAAAATGTTGTTCATTTACACCTTGGGGCAACCGTAGGTTTGACCTATTAACAAAAAGCAGCCTAAAATGCGGAAGTGCTGTGTGTGGAAAAGCCAAGCACACCCCGAGGGTTTAATAGCTTGAAGTGCCACATGTAGCAGCTTCTCTGTTTTTCCTCATTGCTGTGGAGGAATTCTGGTTCACTCCTCTCTCAAAAGTCACTCAAGTGTTAGAAGTGTAGATGTTTACTCACAACTCGCAGCAGCTTCCTAACGAGACGAGGTCAGGACTTTATTTGTCAATTGGGTCATTAAAGGTGTCTATGAGTGCACACCTATTTCTCCTGCTCCCCGGGCGCTTTCGGGCTGCTCACTGCACCACCTGGTAGGTGGTTGGGTTAAATGCAGAGACGAATTTCGTCTGTGTATGGGAACATATGCAGATGACAGGAATAGACATTATTATTATTATTATTATTATTATTATTATTAAAGGTCCACTGACATCATCTTACAAATTTGCATGAAATGATAGAAGATATATATATTGTATCATTCAACTATGTTCGTTTTTGTAAACAAAATGATACATTAATGAAAATTCCTTCCAAACTGAATTTAAAATTAAAAACCGCTTTTCTCTCTGAAAATTCTGACTACAAGCAAATGCAACACTTGTGACGTAGGAAGGAGAAGTCTTTAGAACGCCCCATATAAATATTCATGGCGAACAAGAAATAAAACGACAAAATTATCAATCTTTTTTTCTTTTTTTTTCTTTTTTTCCATTTATAGATGGCCTCCCTTCACACCTTATAGCCATCCTCTCACTCCAATATGTATTTTTTTTTATTTTTTTTTATATATATATATATATATATATATATATATATTATTTTTTTTTTTTTAAGAGAGAAAGAAAGAAAAGAGAGAGTAAGACAACAAAACAACAATTATCCACAAAAAGAGCACAAGGCAAACACACCGAACCTCCGTCCACAATCCTGCAAAGCACATGACAGAACACAGCAACGAAACATACATGCATAAAGACTGATAATATTCATGACCCTGCAGAAGATTTCTATAAAAACACATACCCATACCTACAAATATATATACAGTATACATACATATACATTTATATTCATTCATATACCCATCTACATATCTGCATATATCTACATATACATCCCTGCATCCATTTGTGTGTGGTTGTGAGCATGCATAAGTGAATAAGGTTCCTCCAATAGAACATTTAGTAGCGACTGTGAAGCATCAGAGACCCGTCCCCCCAAAGCCCGAGACAGACGAAGGGGCGATCAGAGCCCAAGACCCCAGGAAGGACCCCGAGCCCAGAGTCCCAAGGACCACCCGAACAGGACGAGCCACTCGTCCACTCCCCAGATCCGACCAAGGGGAAGAACCGGGCGAACCCCACCAGCGACCACACACAATGACCCCCCGGGGTCAACTGCGACAAATACACAGGCCCCTTACGGAGCCCCCTGCACCGACGTAGCCCCAGGGCCGGTCACCGAGGCCTGGGCACCGGGGACGCCCATCCCTCAGGCCCAGACCCGACAGGACCAGAGGACACGAGCCCCACCAGGCAGCCACCAGGCCGAGCCGACAAACACCCAAGCGCCCAGCCCCAGATAGTGAGGGCCCCAAGCACGCCCGCAGGCAGAGGAACACCCACCAGGAGGCCACTCGCCAGGAGCGCGACACTAAGTAGCCTCAGATGTATCAGAGAGGGGGCAGTCCAAATTATCAATCTAAGTTCAGATTTGAGTGATTTGTCTTCAGTTTTGGAAGCAGGAAGTTAGATGAGCAGAAACAGCAGGTTCTAATTTAGGTCTGCACCCGTATGTATTTGACTCTTACCTGTTCAGGAAGCAGGAAGCTCAGTCCGAGGGGAGGCAGCTTTATTTATTCAATTTTTGACGAAGGTCTTACATCTTTTGGGAAAGTGAAAAGGCTCTCTTGTTCACTGATGATATTAGAACACCCAAATGCAACACGACCGGCATTTTTCAAGTTATACAAAAAAAAAAGGCGATCTGGATGAGAATGAATATGCGTTAATTGCAGACGCAGACTGACGGTCCTGCTCCCTACGTCACAAATGGTGCATTCGCTTGTAGTCGGATTTTTCAGAGATAAAAGCGGTTTTTAATTTTAATCTCACTTTGAAAGGAATTTTCATTAATTTATCATTTTGTTTGCAGAAACGAACATAGTTGAATGATAAAATATATATATATATATATCATTTCATGCAAATTTGTAAGATGATGTCAGTGGACCTTTAAATCTGACAACCGTTTCAAAATGAGCTGTACTTGTTTCGTTTTGCATCGTGCCATCGGCTGTAATGTGCAGGTAGAACAAGCTGAGGCCTGTTGTTCCTGGTCGGTTTATTTTTGGTCTGAGCTTAAAAGGAAACCCGTTCACATCTACTTCTGAAGAAATGGGCAACTTTTAATCCAGCCAGCCATCAACGGTTGCTTCACATTTGTGAATAAATTATTTTCTGTAGGATTATTTACTTTAAACAGTTTGGAAATGACTTTATAACTCTTTTCAGATGAACAAGCAGCAACAGTTGTTTTTCTGAGATTATTGTTGATGTGTTTTTTTTCTCCGTGGCGCTGCGTTAGCGCCCACCTGCATGTGTCAGAGCAACAAATTGACCAAACTTCTGCTTTTACAAAGCTGCTCCAACCTGCTGATCGTCAGGTAATTTGGTGCATTTATTTAGCAGCACCAGCCTGGATGAAGATATATGTCCTCGGCCATTTTATTCTGATTAAAAACTGTAGGAGTGCACTTATTATTCTGACGTTATTTGATTCACCTCAAGACCAGATAAATATCAGGATATTTTGTGTCATGACATGTAAAATCACTTGGGTGTACAGTATTTCCCTTTTTGTGACTCGACGCTGGTTGTTCTTTTTTAAGATGGATTTTATCCATCATTCATTCATAAACACTACATTGTAAAGGTTCTCAATCATCCATCCATTCATTATCTTTACCTGCTTCTTCCTTTCTGGGTCACGGAGGTCACTGGTGCTCATGTCCAGCTATCACTGTGTGAGAGGCGGAGGACATCCTTGGACAGGTCTCCAGTCCATCACAGGGACACATGGAGACAAACGAGACAAACAATCATTCACTCTCTCACTCACACCTAGAGACAATTTAGAGTTACCAATCAATCTAAAATGCATGTTTTCGGTCTGTGGGAGGAAATCGGAGTACCCAGAGTAAACCCACTCATGCACAGAGAGAACATGCAAACTCCACCCAGAAAGGCCCCCAGACAAGGATTTGAACTGGCAACCTTCTCACTGAGAGGCAACAACTCTACCAACTGAGCCACCGTGCCGTGATCTTCAATCATGCCAGTACTATTAAAGTTTAGATATTTGCATCTAACTTAATATTAAATACTGTAAGTAGAAACCTTAAAACCTTTTTTAATACAATTAAAAGAGAACGGGGCTTAATTTTTAAACCGATCAATGCTGGAATGCAAATAGTGGGTGGACCGGCTGGGTGGGGGCAGGGTCCAGGAGTCCTCCCCCAGAAATTTTTTAATAATGTAGATGCGATTTCCTGCATTTTGGTGTATTCAAACGGGTTGTTAAACATCTACGTTTAACTACATTTGTAAAGACTTGCATACCCCCCACCCCCACACACACACACACACACATTTGACGGTTCCGAGCCGTCTTTTCTTCGATAAACTCACTGTCCGACTCTGCATGTGAAACTTCCAGGCACTCACCCCCACCTCTCTTTTAGGGGCAGGGATTTTTTTAAAGGGTAGAAGCAGAAATGCTTCACTTGAAGGGGCAGATGTCATGTTGTGTTTAAAATGAGTGTTTATATTGAGATGCACGATATTGGATTTTTGGCTGATATGCCGATATGTTAAAACTTATTCGGCCGATACCGATATTTTATATACGTTCCTTTGTCAGAACATATCCCTCTTATTTAGGCTTATTTGCTACAAAAATTGTGCAACAGCTGTAAGAGCTGGTGACATATATTCAGTAACAGCCATACAATATGCATAGCACTTTAACTTACTGTATATTAAATGAAAAGCGTTAAATATTATTTATTAGCATTTTTCTTTCATTTACCCTTTATTTATACAGGTAGTCTCATTGAGCCACGAGAACTCATTTTCAAGAGAGACCTCTTTAGGGAGCAGATGGTGGGGGTTAAGGGCCCAGAGTGGGGCGAATGAGGGTGGAGGCAGGTGTGGGTGTTTCACCTTTTTCCACCCACATTTTTTGATGTTGTCTGTACTGGGGCTTGAACCGACGATCTTCCGATCACAGGCCCACTGTCTCTAACCACTGCGCTACCACTCCCCCATTAGTCACCTGCGATGCTGTCTCACTTGTGGAGGCTTGTTCTAGGTTCCTAGCTGCAGTGTGGGATCCTCTGCACTCCTGTGCATGAAGGACAGACTTTTTAAGTTCAAAGTTTTTCTCTATCCATTGCGCCATAAGACTAATAATGCTAATGGGGCTAATACAACATCTTAATGTCTGTGGTAAAACTCATCCAACAAGTCGTTCTATCAGCTATTAGCTTCTCAACGTTATTGGAAATGACGACTTGTAACTCGGGTAACGTTACGTCGGAAAAATATCTCCCACTGCGGACGATATAGCGAGGCTCATTGTAGTCCACAAATCTTCGGAATCCGACATCTTCACCAACGAAAAATAAAACGTCCACTCCGCTGACATTTTGAATATTCCTCTCCGTCATGAGATCAGGTGACGTCATCGCGTTGCGTTGCTGCTACAACGTCATCACGTTGAGCTGCCGCTGCAGGCAAAAACAGTACCTTTTATATTGGTGAGTTATTTTAAAGGAATGGCTGATGTCCGATATTGAAAATCAACGTTAATATCAGCCGATACCAGGCCAATAATATCGTGCATCCCTAGTTTATGTAATTATTTTCAGTTTACATATCTAGTATAAGTTTTATTCATTCAATGCAGTCATATTTGTTCATTATTACCGTGAGCCTGAGAGTTACCGGATCTAAGCAAACCGTTACTCGTCAAAATAAGAGAGTTCCCGGATCCTGTTCCGTCAGGATTTGGCTCAAATTAAGAACTGGGGACAGTGGCGGTTCCTCCTATGTGCGAACTGTGCGGCCGCACAGGGCGGCCTCCAGCAGGGGGCGGCATAACATTGTGCAGTTTAGGAAAAAGAGAATAGAAGAAGAAGAGACGCCACTCCTCGTTTTTTTATTTTTTAAATCTTTTACAACTTTTGTTTTTAACAACATATAAGACAGAACACCACTACCGCGCTGCTCCTGGGCCGCCCCACCCTTCATTTATTCCCATGTCATCAGTTTATCACCGCAACAACTGCGGGGGCTGCACCACCTCCACTTTTAGTTTCGTTTTTGTTACGTGCCCGGAGGTGACATGTAAGTGTGGTCAGTGGAAAGATTGAAGGGAGAGAAAAAAAAGCAAGGGTGGTGCAGAGAAGAATTAAAAAGAGAAAGGCTCTGGAAACAGACGCAGCTAAATGTACAAACATTGACACATGTTTCATACAAACAGCTGCAGTTTGTAAAGGAGAGAGATCAAACAGGTGAGACATGATGATGTTGAACTTTGCCTGCAAAACACCGTTCAAGTTAATTATCAAGTCAATGAATTGTGTGGTGTGTGGCATTGTGACATAACATACTGTTATATACAGTAATTTAAATAATATACGGGTCTGGTGAAGACCTGCTCTATATGAAAAGTTCCCTGAGATGTTAGATGATTCAACCCTTTAATGAAATTGGCCTGAATTGATCATAAGGCTTTGTAAAAAGAGGAGATTTGTGTTGAGTTATTACAAATTTTAAAATGTGATTTAGTGTCAGGAGCAGAGCCAGGAGTGATGAGGGGATTGTTCCTGTCAGTATGAAGGAACAGGTGAGCTGTTCTAACTGTGTGTAAACAAGCATAGTTCCAATACAAACACTTTCTAAACGACAGTAGTGACTCGTTATATTTTTATCATTCAAAGTAAGATAATAAATACATAAAGCCCGCAATGAAAGGGAAAACATATTAATTGGTTAAGTCAAAATGTGTTTTCACATAAAATATTTGATAATGTTCTTATAGAAACAATTCTTGAATAATGTTCATACTGTGTTAATGCTACATGTTTGTCTCAGGCTACTTCTTGTTCTGCCATTAACTCTAAATACTTATTGAATAGTTTATAATATGTAGGTAAAACTAGATGTTAAACAACCCATTAAAATACACCAGAATGCA
The DNA here is from genome assembly GCA_038048925.1 of Garcialebias charrua. Taxonomy (NCBI): domain Eukaryota; kingdom Metazoa; phylum Chordata; class Actinopteri; order Cyprinodontiformes; family Rivulidae; genus Garcialebias; species Garcialebias charrua. Next base: position 29,210 of record JBBPBX010028415.1, read on the forward strand.
GGAAATGGCATCTATTTTATTCAAAATTTTCTGGGAGAGGACCCCCACTGGCAACCTAGCGGGGGGGGGGGGGGGGGGTTGCTCGCACAGGGCGCCAAATAGGCTAGGACTGCCACTGACTGGGGATATTGAGAGTTTAGATATTTGCATCTAACTTAATATTAAATATAGAAACCTTAAAACCTATTTTAATTCAAATAGGGGGAGAGGTTAATGCAAACATCTATCAGACATTTGATGCTTCCGTTGTGTCATTGTATCAAATTAAACAAGGTTTACAACAAACTCGTTTTATTTTCACACAGTGTTTCTTTGTACGGAGCTGTAGTAGAGGGTTGAGCTGGGTTCACACCTGTTTCATCAAATCTGATCATCACTTTAGGAGCTAGTAAACCAGTCATTGTGTTTTTTTATTATTTGTGTGTCTGGTTTTAGAGCGTGCCGAATTTAGTTCGTGTTTGTGAGCGGAGCCTATCTGAAGCTGCATGAATGAACGACGTCATCTGTGCTCTCTCTGTTGGAGATGTGAGATAAAGTTCAACATGGGAACAGACAGCAGGAGATAAACATCTCACTCTCCACCTCTGCAGGGCAACACCACCACCCACTGATGAGTGGAGCAGAATGATTGGCTTTGTAAATCACCGCAGTCTGCCATCTAGTGGACAAATAGTGCGTTGATGTTTGCCCACATCAGTAATTTACAAATTTTATTTTGCTTTACGGCATCAGTCAATAAACTATAAACAAATATCTGCTCCACAAAATGTATATTTTATGTTCACTTTCATTTTACAGTAAAATGCTTTTTTTTTTAAATCACCTTACACAAACACATGATAAAAATTTTCTTTTTCTTTTCTTTTTCTTTTCTTTTTCTTTTATATTTTTGTTTGTTGCTCATACGACTCTTGGACTTTTCAGTAGCTAAGCAGAAACAAAAAACAGACTAAGTAACAATACACTGGATATTTTTCAAAAGAGTCTAACCCAGATAAAGCATGCCTTTAAAGAAGGAAAACTAATATTAGATTGTGCGTGGAGGCAAAAGGTGCAGCAGATGGAGCGGAGACAGGAGGCTCCTTCACCTGTTTCACCCGATTTGGAGTCAAACAAGATGCAAATCTTTCCTTGACCATCCCAGCTCAGCTTCTCTGTAGGGAGTCGTCTTGCAATTAAAGCTCCTAATCTAGGACAGATTATAAAATGTGAGGTTTCTCTTAAACTGTGCTGCTTCTTTGAAATCTGTTTACTAATTATAACCATCAAAAGTCAGTGCAGGCTTTTAGGACCAACTGGTCGTTTTGTTATATGCACCTTTATATTTATTAATTTATTTTGCAGAAGAAGTTTTGCACAACTTCAACATTTAGCTGAAAGTTGAACCATTTTGCTCCTCTACCTTACATTCTGACAATTTTTTTAAAAAAATATAAATGTTTATCTTGCGGTTTTTGTTTACAAAATTCTCATTTGTCCTGCTTCATCTCTTCTGCTCTGTGTTTCCAGAACGATGGTATCTGCACAATTAAAATACAAGGCTGCTAACTCGACTGTACATTCATTTGTTTTGTGCTATTCTTTGTTCAGTCTTACATTTTAAAGACTCACTGACTTACTGATTAAAATTTCACTTCAGTGAACCTCTTTCAAACATGCCTTAAATAGATTTAGAACATGTGTGCTGAGTCAAACTTTAATGCAAATGTTCATTTTTGCCTCCGTTTGCTTGTACGTGTTCACATGTTTATAATTACTTGAAGGGATAATTCAGAGCTTTTGAAGTAGGGTTTGTGAGAAGTTTTTTTTTTTGTTGAGAAATGAAGATTGATGAGATAATGACTAGTTTGGCAGGGCTAAGATCAAAATGCTGCTGTAAAACAACTTTTTTCAAGAATATAAAAGCAGTCCATGCTAATGCTACATTACATAATTATTCTAGCAGAATTATGATGTTGATGGACCCTCAAGTCGCGGTGGAAGAACTGCAGCTTTTTGCTGCTTGGGGTTGTAACAGTCTACCTAAGTCACAATTTCGTGCATAACTCGCCCTGTGCGCGGTGATCAGCTGTTACTGTCATATTAGTCATTAGTTCACAGCACGTGTACAAAACGTTAACGCCAAACTGTCACACTACGGATATACTGTATGTACCCTTTACGTACACTAAGGATGTGCGATATGGCATAATATTCATATCACAATATGTATTGTGAAGGGTGGCGATAACGATATATATCACAATACAGTATGTTTTTTTTGTATAAAACTTGCAATAGGAATGAAAAAAAAAGCATAGTTGTCCTTTAGCCATCATTTATTTTGAAAACTGCTATACCACAAAATAATCTCAATTAAGAAAATTCCACTACTAGGTCCAGACTAGAGAGTTTTTAAATAAAAAAACAAATCAAGCATTAGGCTTCTTTCTTCTAGTGCAAAACAGTGCAAAAGACATCAAATGCAGTTTTAGCCATATGTTTTAAACAAAATATGTTGTTAACTCTTTAACAGTTTCCAGTATTCTCACTGAATAAATGAACAGCAACAGAGCAGCATTTTACACTGAAAACACTTCACCCTCCAACCCTCTAGAGGGCGTCTCCTTCCGCTTTAAGGAGAGCTGACATGGCAACCAGTTTCCTCTGTGACCAGAGGGTCTCGCAGTAGAATCACACAACACAGCGTTCTTTTCACAGATCAGAGAGCAGGTTTCTCTAAAGCTGACCAACGCTTACTTTGACTTTCGATGGGGAAAAAAAAAACTTTCAATGGAACACAGCGTTTTGCGCATGCGTCCGAATACGGCAACACTACGGCAAGCCGGACGTCGGTAGCTTGTAGGTTCGCTACTTAGCTCTTGAAGAAAATACTTTAACACCACTGATTTTACATCAGACACATCATTACTGTGGTTAGCCGGTAGAAGACAGATCTCTATCATAGGCTAAATGTCTATAGTTTCTACTGTGTACCGTATATATTGCCCATTCCTAACGTACACCCATATTGCTGCTGCAAATTGTGCTAGCAAAGAACCAGATTCCATGGCTATCATGGCAGTAATACAGTAGTCACTCGTTTATCACGGGGTTTAGGGGACCATGCCCCCTGGGATAAGTGGAAAAACAGTGAAGTAGTAGTCCAAGTTCAAGTTTCACACCCAATCTCCCACCTTCTGTATATATAAGCAATTTAAATTTAAATATAGTAATATTTACAGCATTACAGCATTTAAATTTAAATTGTAGAGTCAGAGTCAGAGAATCTTTATTGCCATTTGCACCACATGTGGTACATGTGATGAAACGAGATTATGTACACAGGGTCCCAGTTACAGTACATCCAACAATAAAATGTAAGAGAAGAACAGTAATAACATCTAGGATATAACTAAGAAAAACATCAACTAAAAATACACTAAGCACTAATAGCATAGAAAAACATCACTCTAAACAGAAAAACAAAGGTGGCAGACTATGGCAAGCAAATTGTGTCATTAATAGTTACTTTTGCCTATTACACGACACAACAGCATGCCATACTACTTGAGTGCCATCTAGCAGCTGAAAATGGTAGTATTCAATATTTTCAACGGCAGAATGAATAAAAACGGTCATATCTCAGCCAAAAATTGGTTTATAGATATGGGGGAAAAAACATAAATAAGTCGCTTCGGTGTATAAGTTGCAGGGCATGTAAATTGTGCAAAAAATGCAATTTATAGGCAAAAAATACGGTATCTGCAGGAAGGTATCTATGTTGCCCCAGAAGTGTAAAACCAAATAATTGTATGTGAATAACTGTGAAATATGAAACTAACTGTGATGGAAAGGTTTATAAATTGTCATTAGCATCAACCACTGTGAAATGTTTGAGATTGTAATAGTTGTAATTGGTCTTGTAATTAACTGTTGTCTATAAGGTTAGAATTAAAGTGTTTCTACTAAGTGAGGTGATTTAAAAAGTTACAGCAGGTTAGATATTTACCGTTCACAACCTTTCCACAAAGCCACACTTGAAAAGATCTGATCTATCCTTTCAAGATTTATTTCTTGCCTTTACGGTGATGAGTTTTCTTGTTTGAGACATGAACATTATTTACAGTCCAACTGACTAGCTCCTTTAATGTAGGTTAAAAAAATAAAAATTATGCTAAATTTTAAGTTTTTCATGTTGGTGTAAAACAAGAATGTAACTTGTATAGATTTTTTGTTGTGTACATGTTTGATACTTGATTAAGTTGTTTGTTGTATTTCTGTGTCCAGACTGTATGATGAACATCCACAAGCGATGCGTTGCCAACGTCCCCAGCCTGTGCGGGACAGATCACACAGAAAGACGAGGACGCATCCAGATCTCTGCCCTGATCACCGATGAGAAACTGGCCGTCACCAGTGAGTTCTCCTTGTCCCACCCAATCCTCTCTTGGTGTTCACGTTTTCCCTCAACAGGATGCAAAGCGCTCTCTATGAGCCTGAGACCACAGCTGGAAAGTCCATTAGTCGTTCAATGATTCAACGATTGACCCACATGTGCATCCATGTGCCAGCTCTCTCTTACACCGCTGGGATTTGATTAGAGAACAGAAACTAAACTATTGTTAAGTGTTGTCAGATCCAGAGTTATTTAGGGCAGGGGGGGGATAAATGGCACTAACATGTGCAGGTTTGCCTCTTTCTGTCCTCTTGAAAGGACACATTTTAAGTGTGTTTTATCAGGGGACTTTGCCTTCCTCTTGAATATAATTAAAATGACATTTATCTTCTACTCTACAGTCAAAGAGGCTAGGAACCTGGTGCCCATGGACCCAAACGGCCTGTCAGACCCCTACGTTAAACTCAAGCTGATCCCGGACCCCAAGAGTGAGAGCAAGCAGAAGACGAAGACGATCAAATGTTGCCTCAACCCCACCTGGAACGAAAGTTTCTCTTTGTGAGACATCTCTTGTTCTGTCACATGTGTCTGGAGTTTTAGCTCCTTCTTATTAGAACTTGGTTTCTTTAAAGTCTGTTGCCCTCATTTTCAGTCACACGAGCACAAAGTGGACCTGTCCTCATTCTTTCAAGTCTTTCTGCTCGTTGTTATTCAAGCGTTTCTGGGTTACTGTACATGAAAAGTAAAGAAAAAAAAGTGTCATTTGCCGAGGTCCCTATTAGTTTAACTAAAGAAACTGCTGTCTTGTTAAATATATTATTTATTAATTAAATGGTACGTTGTCTTACTTTTTGTGGTTGTTTCTCAGTAACCTTAAAGACAGCGACAAGGACCGCCGTCTCTCGGTGGAGGTGTGGGACTGGGATTTAACCAGCAGGAACGACTTCATGGGATCGCTGTCCTTTGGGATCTCGGAGCTACAGAAACTTGGAGTAGATGGATGGTGAGACGTTCAAGGTGTGAATCTTGTCTTGTTAACAATTCTGGGTTTTATCTTACATGGCTCTGTTTGCATTCTGGGCTGCAGGTTTAAGCTCCTGTCCCAGGAGGAAGGAGAATATTTTAATGTTCCCGTCCAGCCGGACGGCGAAGACGGCAATGAGGCGCTACGACAAAAATTTGAGGTAAGTTTTAGAAGAATTAGGCTACCGTAGATCCTAATTTATTAATTTTTTCACTACCATTTGTTGTTGTTTCTGTGATTTCCAAATCTCCAGAGGGCAAAAGTGGGCCCAGGGAAGTCCACAGACTCCTCTTCCTCTTCGGTATGCAAATACGACAGCAACGGTAATCAGGACCGCGTCAAACTGTCAGACTTCACCTTCGTCATGGTTCTGGGCAAAGGCAGCTTCGGCAAAGTGAGGCTCCTTCAGAGAAACATTAAAAGAAACGATCACTGGATACGCTGCACCTCATCTGTTTTTATTTGTGGTTTGTTTCCAGGTGATGCTGGCAGAGAGGAAAGGCACAGATGAGTTATACGCCATTAAAATCCTGAAGAAAGACGTGGTGATCCAAGATGACGATGTCGAGTGCACCATGGTGGAGAAGAGGGTTCTCGCTCTGGCTGGAAAGCCTCCTTTCCTCACTCAGCTGCACTCGTGTTTCCAAACCATGGTATGGAAAATGCAAACGTTTGTCTGAATGGAATTGATGAAACTCTCATGAAGAAGTCACTGGGTGTGAATCCACAACTGATTATTTTGGGAGTCGGATTCAAAGTGGGCGCTACAGATAATCAGCAGGGACTAAAACTGGGTCAGTATTACAGTACTGTAGAGCCTCCATTATCGCGGGGGTCACGTTCCACACACCACCGCGATAGGTGAAAAACCGCAAAGTAGGAACGCTATATTTATTTAAATATTTATAAATATTTTAAGGCTTTATTTATTTATTTTATTTATTTATTCATTTTATAATAATGAGATACAACAATTAACATATATGTAATAAGAAGAAAAAAAATATATATATAAAATGAAAAGTAGCAGATGAAGAAAAAAATCTTATTAAATCTGCTCTGTATTTATCTAATAACAATTCAAACAAAAAATTACAAAACAAGTAAATAACTCATTCAATTTTCAGTTATCATATATTACTCATTAAAATACATTCATATACAGGTAACCCCCGACCTACGAACGAGTTTGGGACCTAAGAACCGTTCGCAGCTCGATCCGTTCGTAGGTAGGGGGTGAAAATTATTTTTTTTAAAAATTCATTCATTCATTCAACCTTTATTTATCATGCTAACGGAGCGCGCGCACACATTTAAGCATGTACAGTAGTGTACTGTAATGTTAAACATTGCTATTCACATTTACAGAATAAATAAAAATATATTTTCTTACTTTGAGATGGTCATAGCCGACATCTTAGGTTGCCATGCGTTGTTGTTATCAGGCCGAGCAGCGCGACGAGCAAACCACGGGAGCTGCTCGAGGCCTGTGTTAGCTCTCGAGGCCTGTGTTAGCTTCTGCTAGCCAGGCCATGAGCTGGTGTTGGAGCGGCGGTGCGGCCCAATCGGCCATCAATCTGCAGCTGCTTCTCCGCCTGAGACGTCCACAGAGCTCACAGAGCGATTCCAGATAGTAATTAATCCATATGAGGCAATCCTGATCAACAAGTCTTCCAAACCTTGCTGCCTGTAGCCGTGACTAACCCTAAGATGGCTGGCCTCCGGTGACTGGCGACCTTCTTCCTGTTATGACCGACCTTCTTCCTGTTATGACCGGAAGTTGCACAATTATTGCGCAATCATGACAAAAATGATCAGAAATGATCATTTTTTATCATAATTATTATTTATAAAGCCTTTAAAACAACATAATTATTATTTATAAAGCCTTTAAAACAACCACAGCTGCAACAAAGTGATGTACACATGAAATTAAGAACATTTAAACACAAACAAAAAAATATATATATATATATTT
>JBBPBX010028416.1:0-25074 GCA_038048925.1 Garcialebias charrua
AGCTCCGCTCCATGGCGCCAGAAGAGGGTCCCGTCGCAACCGGTCTCTACGCCGGGGGTATGCTCGTTTAATTTTTGCCGGCGGCGCGTTGGGAGAGATCGCAAATACACTAAAAATTGAACTAAAACATAAAAATAACAATTATACTTTATTTATAAAGCCATTTAAAAAACCACAGCTGCAACAAAGTGCTGTACACATGAAATTAATAACATATAAACAAAAGATGAGATGAAATCATGAAAAACAACAGTCATGTGTTTAATACAGAAGTGGGTTGAGCCTAACCAGGGGTTGCTAGGTGAGGGGCTGGACTCAGGTTGGGGTGGGTTGTCCTCTCTCGCTTGTGACGTAACATGCGAGATTGACTTCCAGTTTATTTCAAAAACGAAACCTATATTATCACAGTACCGATCACCTATGTGTGACGATCACCGATACCGATCACAATTACCGATTGCCTATATGTGAGCCGATCACATAAACCGATCACCGATCAAATGGCTTACCTGTAATTTATGAGTGCTGCTTCTGGCTACAAGATCTGAAAACTTTTCAGATCTTGTAGCCAGAAGCAGCACTCATGTTATTTTCAGAACCATAAAATCACCATAATTCAGACAAAAACATATTTTTACTAATTTATTTCAGAGAACAAAGTAAATAAAAGTAATTATCAACTGCATTATCAAAGAAAAATGTTTACCTTACTAACTTTCAATAAAAAAAAGGTTTTTTATTGTTTAAAAAAAAAAACACATCTATTACTTCATATAAAAAACTAAAATACCCCATTTGCTACTTAAAGCTGCACTGTTGGCTGTTTTTACAAATGGCTTTATAAATACGTAAAGTATCATTATTATTATTTTTAAATAATTTCGTGCTTTTTTGAACAACTTCCTGCGGGAACCAGGAACCGGAAATACCGCCTCCGCCATTTTACATTCATTAGTTCCAGACTCGGCAGTCGGCTTTTGGAGGACTGTTTCTCCCATAAGAGGATGCCTCATTATTATTATTTTTTTTATAATTTCGTGTTTTTTGAACAACTTCCTGCGGGAACCAGGTGGCGGTAATGCGCTTAATATGAGTTCGCCAACCGCCATTCAACTCTATAGAAGAAGAAGAAGAACCAGGAAATACCGCCTCCGCCATTTTACATTCATTAGTTCCACACTCGGCACTCGGCTTTTGGAGGACTGTTTCTCCCATAAGAGGATGCCTCATACGGATAAATTAACTGGAAACACTCCCTGAACTCTGTGAATGTCTCAGGACTGGAGCAGCAGCCGCGATCGCTCCGCCGAGCGCTCCTACAGCGCCGCGCGAGACCAGCAGCTCATGGTATGAGCTAAGGCTAACATGCTAAACCGGACCTGCAGCAGACAGCCGGCTTTGTGCGATCAGAGGTTCCTGGAGCTCGCCTCGATGTCGGACTGGAAGCAGAAGATATCGGGGGACACCCAGCTAACTTGGAATAACAAAGCCGACAGCCTTTTTGAAGCCGCAGCTAAACTGGACTGCCCGTAACTGCGCAGCGGAGCGGACTCGGTGGGGCTACATGCTAACAGGTGTTGCTTATCGCGGCTGGCAGACGGCTTTTGGTAAGTTATTAAAACGTATTAAAACATTTTAATGACGAATTAGGTTTGTTGTGTTGAAGGACTTCGTTGAAATTCTCCACGAGGTACTTTTTCGTCGCACGTTTTGCAGTTAGCAAACTTCGCATCACAGGCTCTGTGATCGGTAATTGAAGGCAAAAGCCGATCACATCCGCTTTAATGATTATCGGTGCCGATTGATCGGTTACCGATCGATCGGCACATCCCTAGACGTAACATGCGAGATTGACTTCCAGTTTATTTCAAAAATGAAACCTATTTTATCACAGTAAAATAAATCTACTTAGAGTAAATAAACCACTGGGTGCATTTTTTTGGCCTTAGGACTGTTTTTTTTTTATTAAGTAAATACCCAAAGTTGAGTAAAAAAACATTAAAAAGTGAATTTTGAATGTGTGGTCCCCTTTAATATGTGCACATATGAATCAGAATGCTGCCTAAAGTTGAAATTTATGTCAAGCTGAGCTTTTCAGAGTTGTTTTAAGAAGGTTGCCACATGAATCAGAGCCTAATCTAAATAAATATCTTTAGAACTGGTGGCTATGAGCCTGGCTGTCCTGAACACTATCTTTCTCTGTTATCCTGCTCAACCTTCAGAACTTCACCTCTCTGACCCAAACAAATTCACTCCCGTTTTCTGGGAAGCAACCAATAAGCGAGAGGGATTTACTGGGTCAACCTCCCCTTCTTAAGACTGCACTTCCTGTTTTTCTTCAGTTTGCGGATGAAACCAGGATGTGAGTCTTTCATCTAAGAACTGTTTGACGTCTGTCTAAATGCCAATGACACGTCATTCAGTTGGGACTTCATAGCACTTGCTGGCTATGAGTCCGTTTTTGAGCTCTAAGCTCTCTTTTATTGACATTCCTTTAAGGAACGTCTTATCTTGAAAACCCAACCGGAGCTGAAGCTGTTACCACGGTGAAGTGAAAGCCGACTTGTAGCGAGCCACTGGGAGCTGGACGCTGGTCGCCTGTAAACCGTAGCAGAACGGTTAATAAGGCTGGGACTAGTTACCGGGCAGAGACCACGAATCTTCGCACAGGTAAAACGTCGATGGCTATCCGACCAAAGTCGAGCCGAAGCTGCTGAGGAACTGCCATGTCCTTTGGTTACATATCTCAAGATATTTCCCTCCCACCTTTTCTTTCATCCTCCTACCTCTGAAACTTTCTTCTTATTCTTTGAGCCAGTAACTAAGTTATGTACCTGCAGAAAAGCAAATATGTCAACTATTGCCTGTTCTGTTGTCCTAAGTTTGAATCTGTCATGACGAGCTAAGTTGATATGAAAATTAATCAGAAAACCAAAAAAACCAATCTATTGTGCGTGTTGATGTAATTTATGATTATTATGTTAAATAAATGGTTCAGTCCTGCTGTACCAACATAAGTTTAACGTTTCCTGTGAATTACATCTGGTCCGGATTACATTTATCTGTTTAAATCCTTGAAAAAGAGAGAACTCGTTTAGTTTGATGAGAAGTTTGTGTCAGATAAAATCTACCCGACCTTTCATCTGGAATATTGTACAGTCAGCAAAACTGACTAGTGATATATCCCTACAGGAGCTCAGAGGAAACAAGTCAATGTCAATTGTCAATTTTTTTTACCGTATATAGCACATAAAAACAACCGAAGCCGGCCAAAGTGCTGTACAGTAAAAAAAATAACAGTAAAATGCTGGTTAAGATTCTCAGTCGTCCAGGACATGATAAATCAAAAAAGGCGTTCAATACAGAAACAACTGGACTTTATTTGTAACAGAAGACGTTTCGCTTCCCATCCGGGGAGCTTTATCAATTCAACGAGGAGACCCGGATGAGAAGCGAAACGTCTTCTGTTACAAATAAAGTCCAGTTGTTTCTGTATTGAACGCCTTTTTTGATTTAACAGAGTAAAATGCATCTAGTGCCACTCAAACATAATAAAGTTAACAGTAAATACACAACAACAATAAAATGTAATGACAAGTGTCCTGGTAGCAACTCGGACAAAAATACTCGCCTTCCTAACTTTTCTCTCTGACAGCCACACAATTAAGGACAGCTGAAATAACAACACGAACGTTACATTTAATGTGTGAGTGGAGGTTTCCTCATTCAAATTACATAACTGTGTGGTTGTGGTTTCAAGGAAACTGATTAAAATGGTCTTTATGAGCTGCTTTAATGTCAGACCTTTTTGACAACAAAAACATGATGATGTGGGTGAAAACAGCTTGTTGGGGGGGAGGGGGGGTTTGTTCGTTTTAAGATGCTACTCATGTAAGCACAAACATGAGAGAACAGCTTTTCTTGTACAGCATTACATTTTTATTGCTTTAGCTGTCTACACTTCCTTTAGGTCTGGCTTGATAAGCATCCTTAGGTCAAACAAAAGGACACATTATTATTAATAAATATTTAGTATAGGGGTGCATGCACCCCTATACTATTCGAGCCGAGAATCGGCCAATGCTTGCATGAGAAACCGATTTTACAGATTTCTTTAGTTTTAACAACAATTGTCTAAACTTCATTTATATTTCAGAGCACTACCTTGTGACAAGTTTGTATTGTTTCTAGAATAATGCTAAAGGGTCTGTTTTTCAACAAAATAAGATTGAAATTTGAAGGCGCATTGTGACCTTACAACATCTAACAGTGTTGCTTATAAAACTAAATCTGTATCGGCCAAAATTGGAATCGGCAGGTCAGACTTTGTAGAAATTGGTGATCGGCCAAAGAACCGCAATTGGTGCACCCATAATTTAGTAGAAACGGATACAGTATTTAAATGCAATCTGTTGAAGTTAACTATGGAAGCGTTTATGGGACGTATTTAAAACTAAAATGGTTTAGCAGGAATGCTTTTTCATTTCAAAGTCAAGCTGCCTTTTTTGAGTCATAAATAAAATTTAAAATGAATAAACCAAACTGCATTTTCATTTTCTTCTTCGAGACTGCTCAATTTGTAACTTAATTAAAATGATAAGTAAAATAACATTTAACATTTAATTTTCAATATATGTCTAAGTAAAAAGTGGCCAAAATTCATTTTGAAATCTCAATTTTGAAAATTAAAATGAAATAGCAGAAATGCTTTTTAATTTCAAAGTCAAGCTGCCTTTTTTGAGTCAGAAATAAAATTAAGATTAAATCATTTTCATTTTCTTATTCAGCACTGTTATATCTCATTGAACTACAGAGCAAACTGCATTTTCATTTTCATCCTGCCCCCCTGCGCTCAAAGTGTGACAATATTCAATCTCAAAAGCAAACCCAGAGTAATTGAGACGAAATTAAAACTAAAATGGTTTAGCAGGAATGCTTTTTCATTTCAAAGTCAAGCTGCCATTTTTTGAGTCATAAATAAAATTTAAAATGAATAAACCAAACTGCATTTTCATTTTCTTCTTCGAGACTGCTCAATTTGTAACTTAATTAAAATGATAAGTAAAATAACATTTAACATTTAATTTTCAATATATGTCTACTGGCACTGATAGAACCTGTCTACTGGCACTGATAGGACCCGTCTACTGGCATTGATAGGACCCGTGTACTGGCACTGATAGGACCTGTCTACTGGCACTGATAGAACCTGTTTACTGGCACTGATAGGACCCGTCTACTGGCACTGACAGACCTGTCTACTGGCACAGGTAGGACCTGTCTACCGGCACTGATAGAACCTGTCTACTGGCACTGATAGGACCCGTCTACTGGCACTGATAGAACCTGTTTACTGGCACTGATAGGACCTGTCTACTGGCACTGATAGAACCTGTATACTGGCACAGGTAGGACCTGTCTACTGGCACTGACAGACCTGTCTACTGGTACAGGTAGGACCTGTCTACCGGCACTGATAGAACCTGTCTACTGGCACTGATAGGACCCGTCTACTGGCACTGATAGGACCCGTCTACTGGCACTGATAGGACCTGTCTACTGGCACAGGTAGGACCTGTCTACTGGCACAGGTAGGACCTGTCTACTGGCACAGGTAGGACCTGTCTACTGGCATAGGTAGGACCTGTCTACTGGCACAGGTAGGACCTGTCTACTGGCACTGATAGGACCTGTCTACTGGCACTGATAGGACCTGTCTACTGGCACTGATAGGACCTGTCTACTGGCACAGGTATGACCTGTCTACTGGCACAGGTATGACCTGTCTACCGGCACAGGTAGGACCTGTCTACCGGCACTGATAGAACCTGTCTACCGGCACTGATAGAACCTGTCTACTGGCACTGATAGGACCCGTCTACTGGCACTGATAGGACCTGTCTACTGGTACAGATAGGACCTGTCTACTGGCACAGGTAGGACCTGTCTACTGGCATAGGTAGGACCTGTCTACTGGCACAGGTAGGACCTGTCTACTGGCACTGATAGGACCTGTCTACTGGCACTGATAGGACCTGTCTACTGGCACAGATAGGACCTGTCTACTGGCACAGATAGGACCTGTCTACTGGCACAGGTAGGACCTGTCTACTGGCATAGGTAGGACCTGTCTACTGGCACAGGTAGGACCTGTCTACTGGCACTGATAGGACCTGTCTACTGGCACTGATAGGACCTGTCTACTGGCACTGATAGGACCTGTCTACTGGCACAGGTAGGACCTGTTTACTGGCACTGGGGGGATAGCCTAAATTTGGACTAGACATAGCCTAAATCCAACTGTGGCATGTGAGTAAAAAGTCTACAAAAAAGTGAAAGTCAAAGAAAGTGAGAAATTGCTGGGATCAAGTGTGGCAATAAACCAGCCTAAAAATACAGAAAGAGATTAAAAATGGGGGAAAAAAATACTACAGGTACACACAAAATATTTGAGAACATTCCCAAAGAATGTATAATTGATATGACTGGTAATAAAAAGAGTGAGAGGACTTTTTATTGCAAAAAATAAGAGGCACCAGAACAGGAAGAAAGCTTGGCAAAGAAATGAGAGTATGAGTAAAAAAATAAAATGACCTTGGGTTCTACTCACTAGGGAAAGGCAGACAGGGGTGCAGCAAGCGTCTTGGCTGTCGGAGCGGAACAGAGAAGGGTGCAGCAGCGCCTGCACAGTGGGTGCTTACTGGACACTTCAATCACAGGTAGCCAAAGCCCCGGGCGAACTTGGCCAATTAGCCGCACACTGCTGTTGACCCCCAGCTTCATTAAGGGCTTGGGACTCTGGAGAAGGGGAGAGAGAGGAGAAGATTAGATGGGGAGAGAAGACCGTCGGTACTGGCCAGGCTTGAGAAGACGCAGACACACATTTTCATAGTCACATATGCTAGAGGTGGTGCTCAAGGTTACACATAAACACAATCAAGTGGGAGAACACACAATACCCCACTGGCCAAACCACACTTCAGTTTCCCTGTGGATTTACACCTGCAGCAAAAGGTGGTGGTGCCGAGTGCTGGAACTACAGAGGCCAGAGGGCGAAGCGGTTGGGTCGACCCAACATGGCTGCAATGACAGCAACAGGTGTGGTGGCCAGCAGACATGCAATTACCAGACTGAAAGTTGTTTTTGTGACAGAAGCAATAACAGATCAGAGGGAAGATTGGAACTAGAGGGGGCAAGACATGGAGCAAAGAGGGAGGAGAATGTGAAATGAGAAAACGTGAGAGATACAGACCACTAAAGGCCGAGATACAGTGAAGCAGACTCCGTATACGCGCGTATATGCCCGTATACGCGCGTATACGGAGCCTCTGCTACAGCTCGGCTGATGTTCTCGCGTAGATTCTCGTGTTTTCGCTCCAAATTCTACGTCATTTCCTCCGTACCGTCACTTCCGATCGTCACTTCCGCTAGTTTTTCGCTCCACGGAGAGGACTCAACTGAGCTCGCTGATTGGTCACTTTGACACGCCTACTGAAATGATTGACAGATTTCAGTCAGCTCAAAGTGAAACCTATCGTGAGCAGCTCGCTCAGACTTCTGCGGTGTTCTGATACGGTCTTTCTACTATATATGTTATAAAAAGTTCTCTCAGAAATAAAAATAATAACAGGGAGTGCTTTTCCTGCAGCCCACAGCCCACCAGGGAATATATAAAACATTGCGCACCCAGGTAGGACCTGAATTCATTCATTTCATTCATCGAGTGAACGGAGGAAGAAGCGGTTACTTGACTTTAGGCAAAAAAACAAAAGAAAAGGCCCGATCAGCGATAAAAAAGAGGAATTTATTTCATTTGTGTAACATACAAAACAGTCCGGAGCCGGGGAAGTTTAGGTCAGACACCGCGCATCGCGTATGCGAATCGCGTATGCGTAGTAAAAAAATACCTTTGCGCGTACTTGCCCTGAGGGGCTACGCGGGGCTACGCTGCGTACGGGGCATACGTACGCTGCGTATTGGCGTATCGTGAGGACGCTCGAGTGTATCTCGCCCTTAAGGGTTCCTTGGAAGAAAAAAAAGGAGGGGGGGGGAGATATATTTTAGTCATGGAAGGAAGCTGTTTATGTTAAGAGAGAAAAACCTTCTCTTAACAGAGGAGGTGGTCGTAGATTTCAACTTTCCAAGACTTATAACTCAGTTTTGGGGCTGATTCCCAAACGTTTTACACCGGATGGGAGCAGAGGTGTCTTGTCTGTGAATTAGACTAGCAAAGTTTTTTTTTTTTTTGAGAACCTCTGTTGTTGGGTTGTGAGGTGTGATTTGTCAATCTACATACAGTTGTGTGTCTTCTGTCAGAGACCTCAAGGGAACCCCCTACTGTTAAGGTGTGATTTGTCAATTTACATGTACTGTATGTGTTACTTCAGCTTGCAATTTACATAAGTTGGTGCGTGACTCCTAAGACTGTTATATATAACTCCACGCGCACACAGTCTGTTCATTCATAGAATTGATACATCTGTTGGAATCCTGGCAAAAACCAATGCAGATATGTTCCTGTCTTTGATTTTTTTGTACATCTACCTTATAATGTTTTTGCTACTTTTTCTTTTCTTTTGTTTATTGTTTTAATGTTTTTGTATCATTGATGTTCATCATTCTTTAGTTTGTAGCAGGTCACTTTCGTAAATGAGCCCTCGAGGCTCAATAAGATTTACCTGACTAAATAAAGGTTGAATGAATGAATGAATAAAGCCCTCTGGATAGAGGTCGAAACATCTTCTGTAACAAATAAAGTCCAGTTGATCTTGTATTGAACGCCCTTTTGATTTTATCATGTCCTGGACGACTGAGAATCTTCACCAGCATATTTTAGTCATGCCTTTTTCATCAGCAATTTTACACAGAGTGAGGAAAAAAAACACAGAGCAAAGGCCAACAAACTCTTTACACTTCTGTTGTCCTGCAGTGGCAACACAAAATCACACTGTTGATTGTCTGATGCAGCCCCCCCCACACACACACACAACACACACACAACACTTTTGACAAAGGCGAAACATCTTGTGTCATCTCATACTGGGTGGGGCTGTTTGTGGTGTTTTGGCAGTGAGCAATGACAGCAACAGTTTGTATGAGCAGTGCTCTCCAGTACACGAGGCTAAATCCACATGGGGCCTGGGCTTGCATCAGGTTTGCTATGGAAACCTCAGCGAGGTGCTGCCGAGTGGGGGTAGCTGCATCACGCATGCGCTCTGTTTTCAGTGCACGCCCTCTCCGATTACAGATTTTCGATCTAGCTAAAGTAATGTTTGTGAGGTGGGCTGTCAGAAAGCCTGCATGCTTGGGCGGAGAGAAGATACTGGGCCTTTATTTAAAACAAGCCAAGGATAAAAGATCAATGGCCCAATTCAGGCCAAGAATTGGAGGGGAAAGTTCACAAACATGGTGGGAGATTATAAGAGAGAGAGAGAAGTATAAGTGGATGCGAAGGGGAGCTGGAGAACGAAGAGGCATCTAGCTCATCTGGGTGCTAGTGGCTTATTGATCCAAGGAGACACACAGCTCCTAGCCATTCATCACAGGCCACTCTCCGGTCCTTAGATAACTCCTATGATAGTGCCCTGCTGCTGAGCAGCTGCAACTGGCCACATCCATTATCCTTCAACGTAAACCTGCCAGTCGGAGAACAGGCATGGAAAGGCTGCTGGATGACATGGAAGAGAGAGGGCTGGAATGGAAATGGAAAAGGAGCCTGTGGCTGAGAATAGCATGTACAAAGGCAGGTGCTGGTGTTGAGGGTCTGAGGTTTTATGAAAAATGGTGCCCCGACAGCCCCAAAAGAGGTGAGAAACAGTTTGTTTGCACCAGCAGGAGAGGAAAAGAACTTGATCGCCCTATTGTTTCTATTCCTTGGCCAAACAGTATTAGCAAAGCTGTTTCATAGCAGATAGCACACAAACCATCCAAGTGACAGTCGGCTCTAAAAACTGCTGAGTGGCTCTGTGTGTGCGACTGAGTGAGTGTGTGTCTGCGTGCATGTGTGTCTGCGTGTAGAGAGAATTCCCCAACTGGGCAGGTGGGGATCAGCTATAATGAGCCAAGCAGGGAAAGAAGACAGAGAGGGAGAGCAAAAAAGAAAGAAGGAAGGAGGGCAAAAGACTGAGTTAGAGTGATGGCGACAGGCTCAGAGCCAGAGGCACGGCCCCAAAAGAGCAATTACAGGAGCTCCAGAGAAGGTGTGGGTCCTGTCCCCAGGCACAGCTTCAAACAGCACAAAGCCCTGCCAGACATTTACTCACAAATGTGCAAAAAAACACACGCGTGTATATATACACCTAGCAGCCTTGCAAGAAGAACTTCTGACGGGCAAAACACAGAAATGGACAAAACACTGAACAAGTGCGCGGTAAAACCGAAAGGATGCAAGCATGAGGTGGGAGTGTTTTTAACCAGCTCAACTCAGTCCAACATCAGTGTGCTTTACCCCCCACACAATAACAGTTTCCATCAAGGTTTCTTGATGCGCATTTTGAAGCATCGCATCAGAAAAGCTGAATGGAAACGGCACGATTCGAATTAACTTCCTCTAATTCGCAAAAAAGTTGATACGCTCGCTTGAGGTGGGTTTTGGGTTTTTCGAAACAGAGCTGATGCGCAAAACGAGAGATGGAAACAGATTTGCCGACTCAGTTCTGACGTAGCGAACATTCACGTCATGTGACTGATCAGCTGTTTCCGCTGTAACATCGCTAAAACTAGTTGGCATGACAGAATAAATACAACTTGCCCGATAGCAACACATTCCTGAAATATTCTCTCCATTTTGCCGAGATGTGTGGTTCGGTTCCTGTTTTCAACCGCTACTTCCTGTTTACTGTAGACGTGCGTAACGCTGACGTCTGACGTAATGCCGCTTTGCGTGGCCTGGTGGATTCGCTTCAAGCCAGTTGATGGAAACACTTCTGATTCGCATTAATTTTTATTTACATTTTTGCGAAATTTCTAAAATTCGCTCAAAATTCGAATTGAAAATAGATGGAAACACGGTTAGTGTGTCTGCAACATTCTGTGCCATTTAAAACCTGGTTCATAACAGCATGAAAGAAAACAAAAGCCCAAACTCAACGGCTCTGGTCAGCGTGTGTGAAACTTTCAAGTTCACCGTCCTCCGTGTGGTGAGAGCTAACCAGCATGAACAGTCTGGACGGCCTCGCACCGTGGTGTCCGTCACAAACACGGGTCTGAAATAGCTTCTGAAAGAAACCATTTTTGGCCTCCTGCACTTCACCACCTCCACTACTAAAGAACGACAAGTTGAGGAGAGCAAGTATGAATGATGGGAAAAGAGAAAGAAGATGTGCAAACAGATATACAGAGGAGGGGAAATTAAATCAAGAGAAATGTTCTTGCGCACCGGTATGCACCATTGATTTCCTATTCTCTTGGAAACATTTAATGAGCTTAAATAGGAGTCTGGTTTGACACCGCCACAATGACTCTGAGAAAGCTCCCAGTGAGAGGAAATCGTTCAGAGGCTGTGACGACTACCAGAGGGTGGGGGTGGGGTGGGGGTGTAGACGAGATGCAAAGAGGGAGTGAATGTTTTCATGCCAAAGTAGGAGACGTGAGGGAGACAGATGTTGGATTATGCTTGGGAAATGGTCCATGGCTTGCTTTACTTGCCTAGTTTTCAATGAGCAGGGAAAACATGAAGGATGAAGGAGATTATAGAAAGAGAGGCAGATGTTAGAGGAGGGCAAAAGATGGTCTACATTCAGCTTAGCTGCCTAGTTATGTAGGTGCTTACTCACAACAGGCGCTCATTATAACCCAACAATATCCAAACTGATTGACAGTTACTGCAGCGTTTCACCTCATTACTTCCTGGATGACCTCCCTTCAAGGCATTCAAGAGATGCAATTGCTTCGTGGCCATCTTGTTTTTCTATCCTCACTGCTCGCTATTCTCCCGCTGTCGGCCGGAGAACTGTTGTGACTTCTGAGAGCAAAGTCCGCAGGCGCTTCAACGCTCTCCGTCGCTGATGAGGGTCCTACTGGGAACCATCAGAAGCCGCTTTACGAAGCTGTCTGGCAGAGTGAGTGTGCTCAGCGTCCCACCGCCTTTTGCAGGCAATCGTGATAATAAGAGTGGCGTCAGGCATGGCTGTGCACTGGCACAACTGCAAAATAAACACTCGTTTTTAACAACTTCCTAAATCCACACTAACTAAGATCATAGTTTTATCCTAGAGGTATTTATATAGAGATAGAAATAAGGTAAGCTTTTCTCAGTTTTGGTCAATGAGTTAAAGCTCCACTGACATCATCTTTTAACTTTCCATAAAATGGCACAACATATATATATATATTAAGATTGACCTCTGATCGTTTTTGCTAAAACAATGTGAAATGAATGAAAATTCCTCTCAAAAACAGTTTAAAATTAGCGCCTTTTTTTTCACACGATAAATACGGGGTTTCCCCGTCGCGCGCTTATGACGTCACTTCAAGACTCGCGTCAAATGCGCACCTTGTTTACAATGGACAAGATAACGCGACCCGTCCAATTTAGCCATCTAAAACTTTATATTTTAGCGGTTTGACTCCAGAGAAGCCAAAGTTATTTCCAGTAAACAGCAGGTTATAATTTTTTTTCAGCTCCTGCTGGTTTTTGGAGACTTTTCACTTCAGGAAGTGAGCAGCTCTGTGAGGTCTTACACAGCAGCTGATATGAGAGTCAGAAGGAATTCTACATGTAAATAGTTTTCACACCACTGAAATGGTAATATATTAGTTAATGTTTCTAATAATTATTCAACATTAATTTATAGTTTAAAAAATTAGTCCCTTTTAAATTATCTGTTAAATATATTATTCTTTTACTTTATTTTGTTTGTGTTTTCAGGTTTCCAGGTCTCCAGTCCATCACCTGAGGCTCTTCCTGAACCACTAGTACAACCCAGACTTTCACATCACAGCAGGTAAGATTGCATCAACAAAAAGAATAGTACTCAACAATATTCTTTGATGTAAATCTGTTGATTTTCTGTGGTTCTGATGAGGGAAGTGACAAAGTGGATGCAGCATTCAGCCCATAATGGACCCAGATGTCCCCTGCGTCCAGACCTACAACACCTGGACATCCAGGAGCGTGCACGAGGAGGTGGTGTAGTCTGAAGAAGTGTACAAGCAGCAGGATGAGGAGAAACTAGACAGATGTCCCCTGCGTCCAGACCTACAACACCTGGACAGGAGGGTGGACGAGGAGGTGTTGGAGTCATTTTTACAGAGCTGATGAAGTCAAACACCACTTGCTGATATTTTTTAAACTCAATTTTTTTTGATAATCTGTTCATATTAATGTTTCCCCAGAGGTTTTCATTTATTTGATAATATGGGATGGTTTTATTTTAATAAAATGTTTTTTTCAACATTCACCAATTTTGTTTTTACTAAAGTATGAGCTGTGAGTTGTAGATGCACGAATGAAATTAAAACAGATACACAAATATTCTCACAAAGAATAACTCAACACTAACAGATAATATAGTGTACTACTGTAACTTTATTTACACATAACTACAGAAACACTTGGTTCATTGTTATCCTTTTTTTTCAAACAATATGTTCATTTGAACAGTCAGAAAAAATATTAAATTCATTGATTCATTTTCATCTCCATGCTCTGTCCAGTTGTAGTATTTCTGCATATTTTGATGTCTTGATGCACAAACGTAGCTTTCTGCAGCATCAGTCCTGATGTTCTACAGATCCTGAAGATGTCTCCATCTGTTCTTTAACAATATCAAGGTTTGTTCTCCTCCACCTGGGTACACTCTTCAGGTGAAGACATTTCTGTGGATTGATGATAAAACACACAGACACACACAGTATATATCATATGCAGTATACTGTATATTAAGACAATGGGTCAAACTAATGTCTTCAGACTCCACCACCTCCTCGTGCACGCTCCTGGATGTCCAGGTGTTGTAGGTCTGGACGCAGGGGACATCTGGGTCCATTATGGGCTGAATGCTGCATCCACTTTGTCACTTCCCTCATCAGAACCACAGAAAATCAACAGATTTACATCAAAGAATATTGTTGAGTACTATTCTTTTTGTTGATGCAATCTTACCTGCTGTGATGTGAAAGTCTGGGTTGTACTAGTGGTTCAGGAAGAGCCTCAGGTGATGGACTGGAGACCTGGAAACCTGAAAACACAAACAAAATAAAGTAAAAGAATAATATATTTAACAGATAATTTAAAAGGGACTAATTTTTTAAACTATAAATTAATGTTGAATAATTATTAGAAACATTAACTAATATATTACCATTTCAGTGGTGTGAAAACTATTTACATGTAGAATTCCTTCTGACTCTCATATCAGCTGCTGTGTAAGACCTCACAGAGCTGCTCACTTCCTGAAGTGAAAAGTCTCCAAAAACCAGCAGGAGCTGAAAAAAAATTATAACCTGCTGTTTACTGGAAATAACTTTGGCTTCTCTGGAGTCAAACCGCTAAAATATAAAGTTTTAGATGGCTAAATTGGACGGGTCGCGTTATCTTGTCCATTGTAAACAAGGTGCGCATTTGACGCGAGTCTTGAAGTGACGTCATAAGCGCGCGACGGGGAAACCCCGTATTTATCGTGTGAAAAAAAAGGCGCTAATTTTAAACTGTTTTTGAGAGGAATTTTCATTCATTTCACATTGTTTTAGCAAAAACGATCAGAGGTCAATCTTAATATATATATATATATGTTGTGCCATTTTATGGAAAGTTAAAAGATGATGTCAGTGGAGCTTTAATAATGTTTTGTGAGTCATATTTGTGTGACGTCTAAGATTTTAGTGGTGGATTTTTCATCACAAAACCTTATATTGTTGCACAAACCAAAGTAAGCCGCAGGACAGATAGAAGAATGGAAGGATGAGAAAAGATCAAATAAAATTGCCAAAATAAAAATAAAAAAATGTCATGGGACAATGACTAAATCAAACTCGACACCACAGGAATGTTATTTTCTGAATAAACACTTGGAAAATGGCTCATTTTAAATTGTTTCAGTTTCGGGTCCAGGTGTAGTTTTCTCATAGAAACTCCAGTTGGACCAGTCTTGCGGTGTGTCTGTTGTCCTCTCACACCAGTCAGCTGAGGTAGATGGCTGCTCAACCCAAGTCTGGTTCTGCAGGAGGTTTCTTACTGTGTTAAAATAAGAGTTGTTCCTCCAGTCATGTCTGTGCTGCTCAGAATTGGTGAGACGAAGTAAAACTTCAATACAATCTGCTGGCTTCCTCAGATAAATAACTTTTACTAACTGACTTTTCATAAAGTACTGTATGTGAATGCAGTGTATAACAACTGAATTGACTGTAATTGGATATGCATCTGGAACTGCATTAGATTTATAATTTGGACCTTTTCTTTTAATTTAGTGCCCTGAGATGAGTTGTGAACTGGCAATGTATAAACAATAGAATTGAACAGATGTTTTATTACGTCAACATTTATGTAACATAGAAAAAAAACTGGCTGACTAGAAGTTTATTTCATTAAAAACAAAGATTCTAAGCCTAATAACATTTGGACCCACAAATACCGTATTTTCCGGAGTATAGGTCGCGGCTTTTATCATTTTTTCCTGGCCTGCGACCTATAGTCAGGTGCGACCTATACTGTATATGGCTTTTTATTAAAATAAGCTGATTTGTAATCATTTATTAACAAAAATTAAACTGAGACACACTCTTACAATAATGTCAGCTAACAAATATATATTTTTAGGTGTTTATCCTGCTAAAATTATTCATTTATTAAAGAAAAGTTCAGCTCAGACACATATTTGCTATAATTTTTATCAAACAAACAATTGTTTTTAAGTGTTAATCTTCTTAAAAGCCTTGCTGTGCGCTCCTGTGGCAGACATTTGCAGCAGAGCTAAACACGGTCCACATTTTGACGTAGGTGCGACCTATATATGGATTTTTCCAATTCTTTGGCAATAATTGGACAATGCGACCTATACTCGGGTGCGACCTATAGTCCGAAAAATACGGTACTGTACTTGCAATAATTTTAGCATGAGAGTTTTAGTTAGTGCTGCAGATGCTTTTAATTCAAAAAGTGTTTTCTATTTTGTAGCAGGTATTTCTACAGTTGTTAATACAGGAGGCAAAAAGTAGTCATCGCCCCCCCACCCCTGCCCCGGCCTGTCCCGACATATCCGCAGTGAGCTGTAGCGTAGTGAGTGTGGGGGTTTAACACAACAGGCAGCTTAACTTAGGCCATGTTTCACAAGGCCTCTGTGTGTGTGACTCATAGCACAAGTTGTGCTGAGGAGTGTTTTTCTGTTTAAAGAAAATAATAATAATAATAATAATAATTGTCTAATCTTGTCATCTGCGTATGTTTCCCATACACAGACGAAATTCGTCTCTGCATTTAACCCAACCACCTGCACCTTAAGCTGAAACAATCATGTGATCCTCTGTTGATTAATTATGGCAAACAGCCCACATGGAAGTTCCCAGTTTCCTTTAGAAGAGTCCAAGCAGAGGCACAAAAATGTGCACTCCTACACATTCCCTCAACACAGTAAAAAAAAATATATATATAAAAAAAAAAAACTTTAAGACGACGTTCTGTTATTCCAATGCTTCTTTGTTTCCGTCTGTCACTTCTGACATCCTTCACAGTGCCAGCAACACACATTCCTCTCCTGAACACTGCCTGTGTGCTCTGCAGGTCTTCAGGTCATCGTCTTTAGGACGCCTGGGCCCATTCTCAGTCTTTTACTATGGCCTATATATAGATTATAGAGAAGTCATTATAGAAACAAAAAGCTATATTTCATAATTGCACAACCACGCTTCTGTCCTCTTAGTGAAATTGGCTCTCCAGAATATATTCCCTCTCACTCTTTTCCATCTCTCTTTATCTCACTCTCTCATCTGGTAGAGAGGGTGATTTTGACAGCCTGACTGTCTCTTCTGATGCAATAACCACCGTCCATTTGTATCTGAGGAGGGTGCATTAACTAGACAGCCTGATCAGCCTGCACAGGAAAGGCAGCGAGCCTCACCAACTGACTGCTTTTTACCACTCTAGGCTATAAGAGCTTGCCATTAGGCCACAATTAGTGTGGCTCGTTCACGGAAAAATAACCCCTCCCAAGACCTTTGGGCAGCAGAAGCAAGGCTGTCGTCCAAGTCCATTGTTGCTATAAAACACTCACGAGAGATCATCTTATTAGTTCGTACTTCATACTGACACAAGGAGACTTTACAACGCAGGAACATGGGATTATGACCCCAAATCCACAAATAATGGTAGACTGTGAAATTATCTAATTAAGGATTGTGATGGCACGGACCACACATTTTAGATAGGGATGCACCGATCCACATTTCTCACTTCCGATCCGATCCGATACATAACAACTGAGTATCGGCCGATATCAATACTTTTCCGATCCGATATCGGTGTTCAAGCATAGGAGGCTGTGAAGGGAGAGCACGAATGTTGCACAAAACTCGGACTTGTGTGAGGTAAACCCAAAGAAGACACTCTGAGCCTCACTACAGTAATTCACAAACAAATGGCATACAAGAAGAGGCAGGTCTCTTCCACAGACGTCCTTCTGACTCATGGTGCAAGGAACACTAGTCTAAAATACTGCTAAGCATTATGGGAAATCATCACATTCTACTCCCCATTTTCTAGTCTTATTTTTAATTCTGGCACTATATAGGTTGTAATTCTTGTTGAATTTTATCAACAGATACAGATTTAATCTATAATTGAACACTAATATACCGTATTCTCCGGCGTATAAGTCGCACCTTTTTGCCTACATTTCTAAGCCCTGCGACTTATAGGCCGGTGCGACTTATACGTCGATTTTTCCAATATTTTGGTCATAATTTGACTTTGGTCAAAAACTCCAAAAATGGTGCAGTACCAGTTTCGGCCGCTATGGGCGCTAAGAAACCCTTTACAGTACCTACACTGTTGACATCTGCCTGGTCCAAAAATGGTGCAGTGACACAGAAGATGAAGACTTCAATGGTTTTGAATAAATAAATAAAAACCATAAAATAAATACAGTATCTGTTTCTGTCATCATTTTAAACTGAGACACGTTTTTTACTGTAATGTCAGCTAATAAAAATATATTTTTATGTGTTTATCTTTAAAGATAAATGATGAAAGACACAAAATATACAAAAATTATGTTCATTTATTAATGAAAAGTTCAACTAAGACACATCAAACAAAATACTGTAGTTTTTATGTGATAATCTTGTCAAAAGTCCTTCCAAACAATTTGGCAGCCAGTCCAAAATAATGTTCATTTATTAATGAAAAGTTCAACTAAGACACATCAAACAAAATACTGTAGTTTTTATGTGATAATCTTGTCAAAAGTCCTTCCAAACAATTTGGCAGCCAGTCCATTTTGGGCAAAACACCAGTTCACGTGAGGTGCGACCTATAGGCCGGTGCGACTTATACGTTGATTTTTCCATTTAATTGGGCATAATTAGGTTGGTGCAACTTATACTCCGGTGCGACTTATACGGTACCGTATACCGCTAAGTAACAATGTTAAGACAGAAGTCACAGAGTATGGTGAAATATATTTGCTCTCTGACATCTAGAAAGTATCGGAAATATCGGCAGGTTGGTTCCGATACCCGATACTTACATTCTGCTGGTATCGGATACCGATACTGGATCGGATCTGCCCCATCCCTAATTTTAGATGGTGCAAATTTATTTAAAATGGCAGTAAGGAAAAATGAATGAAAGCATGTAAAAGTGTTGCTTTGTAATAAGTGTACTTTTTTTTTTTTTCAAGGAAGTAAGGTAAATTTTGTTGGATAACCCTGTTAAAAGTTACACTTGAAGTTATGTCATCTAACAAATTATACAGTTTCACAATTCTGCAAAAGCCAAGTTTAGTACCAACAAACATGTTCCATTGCCTTGGGGGAGGGGGGTAGAAACAATCATGGAAGAATGCATGTCCCTGTGGTCATTTTGTGGCAAGCTGGCAGTGAGCAGATACAGATAAGAGTCTGGATCGGTGGAAGCTGACACTGTGATTATCTCTTGCTGCTGGAATTGAGCGTCCATCAATCTAGATGACCACAAGGACTGAGGATAACTGACTCAATTGTTGTCTGAAACACCATTTTTAAGATTTATTGGTAGGAGGTACAAAAAAATAAGGTTTGAAATGTGTTGTCATACTTCTAAAAGTTGTAGCCTGAATTACAAAATGCTCAAAGTTTTTTTTTTTTTTTTTATCTCTCAGAGCTAAAATCTGAGAGCACATGTTCTCAAATCAAGAGTCTGTCCACACATCTGAAAGTACCACCTTACTTTCAAGGGCTTCCTCTCAATTCTCAATCTGCCTTCCTGGCTCTGTTTGCATAACCTCATGCTGCATGTTCTGGACCTGAAACCAGGTCCACGGTCCAGAGTGAACCACAGGAGAGCAGGAGAAATGGATGGATTAAGGAAAGAGAGGGAGAGAAACGACTGAGGTTGTCAAGAAGCAAATTCTTTCTGCTGAGTGCCATCTGGAAGTGGAAAGGTAGATAAACAATGACGTGAGCTGCATACCATCTCTATCCCAAAGCCCAAACAGACACAAATTCACCACAATGTATGAGGACCGTTGCCACCGATCTTGCACCGTGTGCCAATCATTGTCAGGGATTGGGTCTTATCAATCGCTGGCCAGATACTGAGCAGACGCAAGAGGCAAACAAAGGGAAGGGGAGAAAACAAAAATGGAAGAGAGCTGTAAGTGACAATGGAAACACGAATGAGAAGATGGCAGAGAGCCACTCGTTCACATGGTCTGGGCCGGTTCCATTTAATCTGGTCAAGTCCGCCCCAGAAATCAAAGCATTCTCCCCAATGAGCTGAATTATACAGCCAATCCAAAAAAAAAGGAAGTTGCTCTGGAACTGAAGGAAACAATATGGGGCTGTGCAGCGTTGTGTAGGAGCGCAGAATATTGCAGCTGGGAACCTTGGCTTTACTTGAAAAAAAGCACATTTGCATTCAGTCATCTTCCAAGTGGAACTTGCAGCCAACAGGAGATATGCTTCTACTTTTTTTTGTATTCCTCACATTTTTCAGGTCCCTCTGGCATGCAGTACAGTAGCGGAGAAATGTTTTTATTGTTCCTTATGGGAAACTTGTCCTTGCAGTAAGTCAGAGATAATAACAGAAACAATATGCATGTGTTACAAAATCAAAAAAGTTTAAAACCGATCAGGAGCAACAGCTGTAGGAGCAGCTGCTGGGAGGTTCCCTGTAGGTACTGAACCTCTTGGGACCACTGAAAGCGTGCTTAGCTAGACTCGAGTAATGCCTCATCCTCACCTAAAGCATATCGCGCTTCCAAAAATCTCCAAACGCACTGTACTGGCTGCTTGTCAACAGATGACTGTCCTCATCTAACGCGTCTGCAGTGGGAGGAGGAGCGTGTTGGTCCTCTTCCGCTCCGGTGTTTGTTTATTTCCGGTCTCAGAAAAATGGCGGACGCAATACGAAGAATTGCCTTGTACTTAATCTACAAAGCAGCAACACGCAGACGCCGTGCACAACAACGATTCTGGATTCACCCCACATTAGAGAGGCGTCATGGATTCGGTGAATTTCACCATCTGATCCAGGAGCTGCGCGCAGACGAGGAGCGCTTTCAGCGGTACTTCCGTGTCACCCGCCCCCAGTTTGACGACCTGCTGTAAGTTTCTCCTCCATGTTTACCGCGGGATTTTTTTCATCTGTTAAACGTTTCGCGCGGTGCCCACCTAATTCCGTCCCGTCGTCGTTGCGTGATCACATGGCAGAGTCTCTCCTGATTGGTCCTGATTGTTTGCTGCTGAGCAGCGAGCTGAATCTAGCTGTGGAAGCACGGAATGGCGTGCTTCCACATCTGCGCATCCGAGCAGCACAGTCGCTGCTCGGATGCGACGCGGGAGTAGGAAACAGCTGCTGCTCACTTTCGCGCTGTTTGTATGCTGTGGATGCGCCGCGACACGACCCGCTGCTCCAAGATTCGCGTCCCCATAGACTTCAATGTAAAGTGGCTGTTTCGGCTGCGCGAGATGCGTGCGGTGGGGAAGTAGCATCAGACTTAAGCAAAAAAAGTCAGAGACCACAGTGGGGATATCACAAAAGGAGGACAAACTGAAGAGACTTTGACAGCGATCCCTCAGGCAGCAAACGGAGCTGCACCTGTGTGCACTCATCTCTGTTCACTTTAGTTTCTGTTTCTCCAGACTCCACACCTACTGACACACACACACACACACACACACACACACACTAGCAAGAGTCTGCTCAGTTCGTTTGGCACCAGGAGAACAACAGGGGAGAGGCATCAGGTGGCTGGGGCTAGCAGACGAATGTAAACCTGGAAGTGGGGGCTGACAAATGAATCCTGTCAGGTAACATCCAAAGGGGTGAAAAGAAGAGCGAGGAAGACATGATTGAACCTTTACTGTTTTTAAGGGAGGAAAGGACTGGTGAACGTGAACAAAAATTCCCAACCCTGATAAGAAACCATTGTAGTCAATAGAAGTAGCAACAGATGAGTAGATCTGTAGTGTGTATCTCTGAAGAATCCTTATTGATTCAGAGGAGGTAATGATCGTACCTTCCACTGTTTTGAGACTGGGACTCGCGTTGATTAATCAAACTAAAGGCCCAGAATTCTTTGAAGATCTTTGCCTGCTGCAGTTCATGACAAAGTTTTATTTCAAGTTGGCCACCTTTCCTGAAATATGTTAAAGGTCCACTGACATCATCTTACAAATTTGCATGAAATGATAGAAGATATATATATTTTATCATTCAACTATGTTCGTTTTTGCAAACAAAATGATAAATTAATGAAAATTCCTTTCAAACAGAGTTTAAAATTTAAAAACTGCTTTTCTCTCTGAAAAATCAGACTACAAGCGAATGCAACATTTGTGACGTAGGGAGCAGGACCGTCAGTCTATAGCCGTGTTTCCATCAAGGTTTCTAGGTGCGCATTTTGAAGTATCGCAGCAGAAAAGCTTAATGGAAACGGCAAAATACGAAGTTACTTCCTGAAATTCGCCAAAAAGTTTATACGCTCGCTTGAGGTGGTTTTTGGGAGCTGCGAAACCGAGCAGCTGCGCAAAACGACAGATGGAAACACATTTGCCGACTCGTGCTGCCGTAGCGCACATTCACGTCACGTGACTGATCAGCTGTTTCCGCTCCGGACAACATGTAACTCGCTAAAACTAGTTGGCATGACAGAATAAATACAACTCGCCCGATAGCAACACGTACCTGAAATATTCTCCCCATTTTGACGAGATGTGTGACCGGGTTCTGTTTTCAACCGCTACTTCCTGTTTACTCTCTGGTCTACTGTAGACATGCGCAGTGCTGACGTCTGACGTAATGACGCTGACGTCTGACGTAATGACGCTGTGCGCGGCTTGGAAAAAGCGCTTCAAGCCAGTATATGGAAACACTTCTGCTCTGCATTAATTTGTATTTACATATTTGCGAGGTAGCTCAAAATTCGAAATGAAAATGGATGGAAACAGGGCTATTGTCTGCCATTAACACATATTCATTCTCAGCCAGATCACCTTTTTTTTGTTTTTGTATAACTTGAAAAATGCCGGTTGTGTGTTCTAATATCATCAGTGAACAAGTGAGCCTTTTCACTTTCCCAAAAGATGTAAGACCTTCGTCAAAAATGGAATAAATAAAGCTGCCCCCCCTCGGACTGAGCTCCCTGCTTCCTGAACAGGTAAGAGTCAAATACATACGGGTGCAGACCTAAATTAGAACCTGCTGTTTCTGCTCATCTAACTTCCTGCTTCCAAAACTAAAGACAAATAGCTCAAATCTTAACTTAGATTGATAATTTTGTTGTTTTATTTCTTGTTCGCCATGAATATTTATATGGGGCGTTCTAAAGACTTCTTCCTAATATGTTGCATTCACTTGTAGTCGGATTTTTTTTAGAGAAAAGCGGTTTTTAATTTTAAATTCAGTTTGAAAGGAATTTTCATTAATTAATCATTTTGTTTGCAAAAACAAACATAGTTGAATGATACAATATATAGATCTTGTATCATTTCATGCAAATTTGTAAGATGATGTCAGTGGACCTTTAACTCCTAGAGTGTGTCAAGGATGACTCCGGTACTACTACATAAAACTTTACCTCAATATCTGCAACGGTGAGCAAGTTAACCAATTTTCTGTTGGTTAAAGCAGATTAGCTGTGGCAGCCATATTGAAATGGGTTGACTTCAAATGTCAATCAGTTGCAGATGTACATCTAGGCCTGTCACGATAACAAATTTTGCTGGGCGATTAACTGACTCAGAAATTATTGCGATAATTGATAATATTGTTTGAAATTTATAATAATAATAATAATAATAATAATACCCTGATGCATGCTCAATAATCCAGGTAGAAAAATCCAAAAAAGCTAAGTCTGGTCCTCTGGACATTCAAAAAACAAAACAAAACAAAGAAAAAAAACTGTAGAAACGTTTCGTCTTTCGTCCGAAAGACTTCCTCAGTCTGAGAAGCTGTGTTCAGCTCAGTCTTATAAATAGCACCCTCCCACAGTGGATCAACCAGTTGGCTGATGACAGCCGAAACCAGCTGCTCACATGATCAAGGAGGACCATCAGCCTGACGATGGATCGTTAACACCCTGATGGTTGTTTGCTATTCACAGAGGGCTGAGTGATACTAGCAATAACAGCATTGTAGAGGGGGACAGTTGAACCCGGAGGCCTCCACCTCTGTTTAATGATGGACGGTTTCTTTTCACAAAGATGGCCTCCTTTACTCCTCTCTCAAACCATCGTTCCTCTCTATCAAGGATGTGAACATCTTCATCCCTGAAAGAGTGACCTCTGACCTGATGATGTTGATCTTCTGTGCTGGGCCATCCTTTTGGCCAGTGGCTGTTTAGTTTCCCCGATATAAGACTGATCACAGCCCTCCTGACACTGAACAGCATACACAATATTACTCTGTTTGTGCCGGGGGACTGGATCTTTGGGATGAACCAGTCTTTGCCGTAATGTATTTTGGGGTTTAAAAGCCACTGGGACGTTGTGTTTAGAAAATAAACGTCTCAATGTCTCTGAAACTCCTGCAACATATGGAATGACCACTGGTCTGGGTCTGGGTTCCTTCTTTTCACCTGATGGCTGGCTGGAGTCCTGTTTGGGTTTCTTCTCTGCTTTCAGGAAGGCCCAGTTAGGATATCCACATTTCTCTAGAGCCTGTTTTGTGTGTGATTTCCATTCTCTTGGCAAAATCCACCACCATCTGTCCTTCCTGGTTTCTTTCCTTGACACCAAACCTACCCATCACTTCCTCATCCCCTCTGTTTCCTTCACCAACATGTCCATTCAGGTCTGCTCCAATCACCACTGTTTCCTCCCTGGGAATACTCTCTATCACTTCATCCAGATCTTTCCAAAATGTATCTCTCTCCTACTCATCACATCCAACCTGTGGAGCATAACCACTGACGATGTTTAGCATCAGATCTTCTACTTCTACCTTCAGACACATCACCCTATCTGACACCTTCACATCTACTACATTATCTGCCAGCTCCTCCTTCAGGACCACCCC
Organism: Garcialebias charrua; assembly: GCA_038048925.1. Taxonomy (NCBI): domain Eukaryota; kingdom Metazoa; phylum Chordata; class Actinopteri; order Cyprinodontiformes; family Rivulidae; genus Garcialebias; species Garcialebias charrua. The sequence continues at coordinate 24,656 of JBBPBX010028416.1, forward strand.
TACTCCATTTCCCTTTCTATCCACACCATGGTAAAACAGTTTGAACCCTGCTCCAATGCTGCAGGCCTTGCTCTTCAACTCTGTCTCTTGGACACATAAAACATCTACCTTTCTTCTCTGCATCATGTCAGCCAGCTCTCTACCTTTGCCTGTCATTGTCCCCACATTTAGAGTTGCAACCCTCAGTCCTACATTCTTCACTTTCCTCTTCTCCCTCTTGTCTCCTGACACGTTTCCCTCCTCGGGGTATTCAATGGCGGACGTTCTGTGTGGTTTGAGCGCTTTAGCATAGCATTTTTCACGCAAAGCTATTTATTTAAAAAAATCAGTAAACAAGTTCTCAGTTCCTTTATGCAAAGAAAAACAATTTTTTGCACAAAGGCACGTGTTTCAACCATGAATTTTGGAGCTTCGACAAG
>JBBPBX010028417.1:9041-36589 GCA_038048925.1 Garcialebias charrua
TACTGGACATGACTCCCAATTGGCCGATTGATGAATGAGCCGCACAATCGGCATTTAATTTTTATTTAAAATAAATTATTTCGAATTAGCACCTGCAGCACATTTGTGCAGCACAGAGCTGCAGAAAAAGTGCCCTCGTGCATCTTTGTACAGACCACACTGCAGGATAAGCTTCCTGTTGCAGCTGATCAGCTGTTCTCTGTGCAGAGTGAAAAAGTGGGCGTGGCCAAGAATGCTTACAGGTGGCTGAGAGCAGTGGAGGCAAGGAGCTGAAATCATGACATTATGTGCCCTTTTAGAGCGTTTAGAGTTTAGAAACATTGTTTAAAACATTGCAAGAGTGTGGGAAGGGTTTAAAATGCCTTCGTTATAAAAAAAACTACTACCGGTACTTACTTCTTGTACGACAAGTCCTATTTCGCGATTTTTCACTCATCGCAGGGGGCTTCAGGGTACGGAACCCCCAAGACAAATGAGGGACTACTGTATACTTAAAGATCCACTGACATGATTTTTCTACTTTCATCAAATTGCTCAAAATATATATATTTTATCATTTAAATATGTTAGTTTTTGCAAACAAAATGATAAATCACTTTAATTTTGCTTTAAAAGTGATTTTGAACTTCAAGCTGTGTTTAATCGTGGGAAATCCGTTTACACCCGAACGCACCATCTGTGATGTAATGTCCAGAGTTGAGGCAGAGCTCTGAGCTTGTCACGGTGTGCGCAGCTCCACATGAAGGTCAGTCTGATACAGCATCAGACCTAAATTAGATCCTGTTGTTTCTTGTTCCATCACCCAAACTATTTTCTGCTTCCCAAAATGAAGACAAATAGCTCAAATCTTCACCTAGATTGATAAATTAGTCAAGTTTTAAAATGTCCGCTATTGAAGAGACTGGAGCCCTCTGCCTCTCACTCTGGACATTACGTCACAGATGGTGCGTTCAGGTGTAAACGGATTTCCCATGATTAAACACGGCTTGAAGTTCAAAATCACTTTTAAAGCAAAATTAAAGTGATTTATCATTTTGTTTGCAAAAACTAACATATTTAAATGATAAAATATATATATTTTGAGCAATTTGATGAATAGTAGAAAAATCACGTCAGTGGATCTTTAAAAAAAAAACTAACAAAAAAAAAACTACTCCTTAGAAAACAAACTGAAAGTTAGATTAGGAAGATTATACTGTATGCAATTTTATGGTGGCACGGTGGCTCAGTTGTTAGAGCTGTTGCCTCTCAGTGAGAAGGTCGCCGGTTCAAATCATGGCTTGCGACCTTTCGGGGTGGAGTTTGCATGTTCTCTCCGTGCATGCATGGGTTTTCTCCGGGTACTCCGGTTTCCTTCCACATGCATGTTAGGCTGATTGGTAACTCTAAATTGTCCCTAGGTGTGAGTGAGAGAATGAATGGTTCACATCTGTGAGTTCACATGAGTTCACATCTGTTTTAATGTTGTATTATTTTACTTGTGATGTTCTGATTTATATGATTGTTTTTATTGTTTTGTGCTTGTTTTTGTTCTTGTACAGCACTTCGGACGGCTGATGCTGTATTTTTAAGTGCTTTATAAATGAACTGGTATGGTATGGTAATGGTGGTTTGTCTCATTTGTCTCCATGTCCCTGTGATGGACTGGAAGGAGGGAGAGATGAATGTGACATTTTATTTACCAAGCTCCTTAGATCCTTTCTAAATGGACTCAGTTTCACAAATCTCAATTATGACAACAAAAAAATTACATCAGTAATTTTTTATTTTTTTTTGCAAAGCAGCCCACGCACATTCTAACTTATTTTTCCATCATGGGTCCCACTCATAAGTTTATCATGAATCAAGATTTAACGTGACTGGTGTATTGCATTGTGCATCACTATTGTGCAGTAATGTGTGGTAGGCGTGGTCACCTGCTTGACGGATTCGTTTAAGGAAAGTTCAGTGGCCTCCCTTTTTGTCTCACAGAAGACGATGGTCTTGCCGTGGCTGCCGCTGTAAACCTGGATCACGTCTCCTATCACGGCTGCTCGCTGTGACCAGTGACATGCAATGGCCAAATGCTACACAAGAAGGGTGACCAAGACAAAAAATGAACAAGAGGAGGGGAAAAACAGGAAAGCATGCAGCATTTTATTGAAACCAGCTGGACATTTTTTTTATTGGTACTTCACTGAAATAACACTAGTATAAATAATGAAACAGCAGACTTTATGGCAAAATTACTCGTCATGCTGTATTTTACGCTTTGTGTAACCGCACCAATCACACACTCCCCAACACCCTGTTCTTTGTTTTGTTTTTCTACTTACCTCAACTGTTGTTGCAGCTTTTTGTGTTTTCTTGCCAATCAAGTCAATATGCTTGCACTCAGGTCTCATGTATTTCTTGGCCACATCATACACCCAGGTGGGGCAGGTGGCCGAAAACAGAAGAGTCTGTGGGTTAGCAGAGCCGTCTAAAAAGGAGACACAGTCATTTCATACACACAACCACTAAACCAATCTACGAGCAGCTACAGATGTTTGTAACCATCATCATCTTGCTGATGTCACTTACCGTTCTTGTATGAACAACTCAAAATCTCTTCAACCTGATCTGCAAAGCCCATGTCCAACATCTGGTCCACTTCATCCAGAACAACGTGTTTTAAATCAGTCAGGTTGAGCTTATTGTTCTGAAGGTGATCTTTAACCCGACCGGGAGTGCCAACCAAAATATCAATCCCACTACGTATGGAATCGACTAAACAGGAAGAGACGCAGATTTATTAATCTAGCATTTAATCTTTTGTCTTTAAAAGGAAGAAATGCATTGTTATTTTCTACATGCTATTATACACGCATTTCCAGCTCTGTGTAAACTAAAAAAACTGCTGTGTTGTTTAGTGAGCAGCAATAGTTGTTCTAAAAACTGATCTCGTAAAAAAATAATTCAACTGAAAAGTTTCCAGTGATTTTTGTGTAGAATTTACTTTGTGGCCTGTATGAGCTGCCTCCATAAAAACAGCATATGGTCAGTTTCTTGATGATGTCTTTGAAGTCCTTTGTAACCTGGATAGCCAACTCTCTGGTAGGAGTCAGAACCAGCACCTACAGGAAAATAAAATAAATATATGAACAATGAGACAGCGAGACCCTAAGAGGTGCCATCTTGAAGTGAATGGTAAGCACCTTAGGAGGCCGGCCTCTGGCCCGCTGTACTGATTCCATCTGGAGCTTCTCCACCAAAGGTATAGCAAAAGAGAAAGTCTTTCCTGTTCCTGTGCGGGCTTGGGCAATTACGTCCTCTCCGTCATACACAGGATTGAACGACTTTACCTGAATGTCAAACAAGTAGGAGACTCCCCGAGCTGAAAATAGATAGAAAAGTGACAAAATGAGTTCGCTCACGAACCACAAAGAAACTCAGGAACTCTAAAACTCCCCCAGCAGTGTGAAGGACACTTCCAAAATGCAATGAGTCTCCTGAATTATAGTATTTGTTTTGTAAAAACATAAAACTAACTCAGTTGTGCCATTTTATTTAATGACCAACTGCAAGAAAATCTAAGGTTTGCTGAAAAATGTAAATTGATTTTTTTTTTTATTAAAATTAAAAAGTAACTTTTTTTTTCGGCATTCAACTTTAAAATCGCATCTGGGGCAATGTAAAATTCAGTAACATGTTTTTTTGTTTTGTTTTGTTTTTTTAAACTTTCACTTGTTTATACACAATGTCAATTTAACCAAAAAAAATAATCAGAGGAGTTCAAAAATTACAAAAATAAATAATAAATAACACAGTTAACGGTAGCTTATATTGTCAAAGCTGTGGTTAAAAAATGAAGCTATCCAGTAAATGTGACGTTTACCTTTCAGTTTTTCAACAGTAACTTGGGAGATTCTGAAGTTGGAGAACGCCCCTTCTCTCTGCTCACGTGTCTGCTCCTAATTAAGAAATACATTTAACAGTAATTAATATTTTTCCTTTTCCCCCTTTAATCATGAGATTCTACAAAATAAATAAGAATAAAACTACATGTACCATATGTTTTAACATATAAGTCACACCTTGTTGCTTAAATTTGCAAAAGTCCTGCTTATACACTGAAGCAACAAATACAGGTAGTCCTCGACTTACGACGGCCTCGACTTACGACGTTTTGCGGTTACGAACGCCCTCCAATTGAAAAGCATTGTTTCGAGTTACACGGTTTATGCGCCTTTACACCAAAAAATACGGTACCGAAACTCAGCGGAGGACAGCGGAAATTTAAAGGAGGGAGGGGGGAGAGTGTACCTTAGCGGCCACGACAATGGAAAATTACAGGGCGGAGGATTACAGCTGAAAATTACAGGAGACCTCATTGTTTACAGGCAGACCGGAGGCAGAGGAGGTTAGGAGGGGCTAACATGCTAACAGACCTTACTGTAAAACTCTGGACCGCGGTGGAAAAGTACAGGAGACCTTTGTTTGGACCAGAGGTTTACGAGGCAGAGAGGCTACAGCTGAGCAATGAGCTAACATGCTAACAGACGGCTTCACCAGCTCCCAGTAGGTTATTAACTCTTTTTCCCTTCATTATGGCTCCAAATGTATGGAGCTAACATGCTAACAGGCCTTACTGTAAACTGTCTGGACCGCGCGAACTACAAGCAGCCTCAGATGTTGGAGGAACACCGAGCTAACATGCTAACAGGCAGAGGAAGGCTTCACCAGCTCAGAGTAGGTTATTAACTCTTTTTTCCCTTCATTATGGCTCCAAATGTATGTGTTTTTTGATAATTATGTAGGGTACAGTGTTACGATAGGCTAAGTGCTTGGTAAAATACAGAATTGTACGTATAAGGTGCAGTTTGGACGTATTTTCCGACTTGCAACGAAATTTGACTTGCGACGTCAAGTAGGAACGGAAGTCGGGGACTACCTGTATGTTTTTTTCCTCCATACAGTATTTATAACCCAATTTGTGGCTGAGAACTGACAATTTCATTCATTCTGACATGGAAAATATTGAACACTACCATTTTCAGCCACTCGCAAAATATGGCAAGCCAAGTGTCTCATTAACATGTAAAAGTGGCTATTCATGAGACACTTGGCTTGCCATATCAAGCCACCTTCGTCTTGCTCTGGAACTCCTTGAGAAACCATCAAATCAGCTGCATTTTGCCGTGCCGCCTAGGCAAAATTCAGCTCATTTGACCATTAAAGTGCATTTATTGAGGGAAAAGTTCAACTGACACACCTTTACTATAATTTCGAGCAAACAAATAATTGTTTTTAAGTGTTAATATTATTAAATTCTTGTTCAAGTTCTCCAGTGTACGCTCCCGCGGCTGCCATTTGGCAGCTAATTGATTATTGGCATAACACCAGGCCACGTTTCCGTGTGGTCATCGGTGACACAACTAACGTGACGCGTCAGCAGTGATGCATAATAGATGCGACTTATATGACGAAGCAACTTATTTATGTTTTTTCCCACTTTATTAGACATACTTTATTTAGACTGATGCAGCTTATACGGCGGTGCGATATGTACGGCGGCAAGTCTGGCAGTTAAAAAGGTTATAAAATGTAGTGCATTACACACAAAAATACATTTCCTATCAAATACAATACACAAAACCCATATGTACCGTACAAAAGATCTCGACAGCAGATTGTAAGAATCAGACCAAAAAAATTATTCTATGGCTGCAAATTACTAGCTTATCATTCAGTTAAATAAATAAAAATCACAAGAAATCTCCTTCACATAATCTTATCATTTTGTCTATTGTATAATATACATTGAAACTCACATTTTCACGTTCACCGTCACTGGCTGAGTCATCACTGGACTGGGACGGTGTCTCGACTGGGGTTTGAACTGGTGTGTTTGGGGTGGAATGTCCATCGATTGCTGCCTCTGCATTTGCTTTCTTTGGTTTCTTGGTTTTCTACAGCCCCGAGAGAATTTTTTTTTACATTTGATACATATTTGGAAGACGTTAAAAGAAGAATACTGTATACATTAATGTCTACAACTTCCATATTATCACGTTTAGTCAAAAAAATTGTATAGAGTGTAACGCAATCTTTAAACAAATTCATCAAACTTTTAAATGATTCATATGAACATGACATTTACCTCGGTTGATTCCTTTTTCTTCTTGGTTTTCTGCTTAGGTGATTCAACACCATTGCAGTCACCATTTATGTCAGTGGTCTCATCGATGTGGCCGTTGACTTGGTCTGCTGCCAGCTTGTCTTTTTTCTTTTTCTTCTTTGGTGCAGGAGGGTCACAAGATCACAAGAAATCTCATTCACATAATCTTATAATTTTGTCTATCGTATAATACATTGAAACTCACATTTTCACGTTCACTGTCTGAGTCATCACTGGACTGGGACGGTGTCTGGACTGGGGTTTGAACTGGTGTGTTTGGGGTGGAATGTCCATCAGTTGCTGCCTCTGCGTTTCCTTTCTTTGTTTTCTTGTTTTTCTACAGCCCCGAGAGAATTTTTTTTACATTTGATACATATTTGGAAGACGTTAAAAGAAGAATATACATTAATGTCTACAACTTCCATATTATCTCAACATTTAGTCAAAAAAATTGTATAGTGTAACGCAATCTTTAAACAAATTCATCAAACTTTTAACTGATGATTCATATGAACATGACATTTACCTCAGTTGATTCCTTATTCTTCTTGGTTTTCTGCTTAGGTGATTCAACAACATTGCAGTCACCATTTATGTCAGTGGTCTCATCGATGTGGTCGTTGACTTGGTCCGCTGCCAGCTTGTCTTTTTTCTTTTTCTTCTTTGGGGCAGGAGAGTCACAGCCTGCATCCTCCTGCTCTTCAACCACCTGCTGCTGTTTCTTCTTCTTCTTCTTCTCCTCCTTGGTCTTGTTCTTCATCTGCAAGTGGAAAACAATTATGCATATAGAATTAAATTATCAAAACAGGGTATTGCACCATTTTTTTTTTTTTTTGGCTTTTTAAAAAAAATAAAATTAACCATGTATGTTTATTAATCCGGCTACTAAAGCAATAATAAAAAAATGTTTTACTGTGATTATACTGTAGTCTTTTCTCTTTGTTTTGGTCGTGTCTTCCTGCAGTAAAGTTCAATTTAAAAAAAAGTTTTGTACACTTTAACAACTGCCTCTTTTAAAGTGTGAACTGTGTCACAGAGTAAACACAATGAAAACATGTACAGTATTATCTGCAGCATTGTTCATTAAAATGTCACAGCACTATTAATGTATTACAGAAAATATACGTACAGTAGGTACACTTAATGATATTGCAGACCATTGCATTAGGTAATACATTCAGCAAGTACTTTTACTTTAATACTTTAAGTATTTTTAAAAGCAAGTACTTATTTACTTTTACTTAAGTAAAAACATTAATATGGTACTTATACTTTTACTAGAGTACATTTTTGTCTGTTTATTTGTACTTTTACTTAAGTACAGTGTTTGAGTACTTTCTCCACCACTGCACAAATGTAAATTGCCTCCGAACAGTTTCCATGATGGTTCCATGTGTTCAGATGAAGGCCACAACATATGATCGTCTACGTCAGCTAGGCTAACTAGCTATCGGCTAACACCAAACAAAACATAAATTAACGCTGATAACTTTAAGCAAGCAACATTTATAAATGGTAACTTAGTTGTATATGTTCATATTGTTTCTGTCCCACATCTCCGGGGGGGTTAAAATCAGTTTAACTAGCGCTGCAGCTTTTATTTGTCGCGTTAGCACAGGCAGCCACATGTTGTCAAACATGGAGGAGCCGCGGACGGAGCTCAGAAGTTCAACAACTTTTGTGGTCAGTTCACGTCGACCAGATTCACTAAACTCACCTTTAAGGGCGTAGCCTCTGCGACAGTGTCCACGTCTTCATCCATGATGTGTTCCTCGCTTTCAAAGATGACTTTTGACGGCATTATTCTATCCTGTTGGAAACCCTCGGCGTTGTCACACAGGCTAACCCACGGGCACGCGGATTAAAAGGAACGCGAAGCGGCGGCGCGCCGAGAAGCGTTCAAGTGCCACTCGTAAAAACTAGAGTCGATTCGATGCACAACAACTAACGAATGTTAAGAGAACGAAACTAATCGCGGTGATTTGTACATTTTGTACAGATTTAAAAACCATTTTAAATAAATAAATGTATTATAAATGCATAAGAGCCGTTCCCACTGAAACAGAGAACACGCTGTACAGCACCCGGTAGTTTGATTTGATTTGATGTTTATTCATTCATTTTAAAAGAACAATACAAGACAGTTTCATCAGATACAAGAATACAAGTAGGATCAAATGAAGAGAGCAGAAGAAGATGAAATCTTATTATATCTGCCCCTTATTCTGCCCCTTAGTTGTACTGTCCTTTTTCATTCAACCTTTATTTAGGCAGGTTAATCCCATTGAGCCTCGAGGACTCATTTACAAGAGAGACCTGTGACTGTCTACAAACTAAAGAATGATGACAACAGCAACAGTAGGTTTTCCTTGGACAATCAACAATAGACAATCATAAGAGAGGCATACAGATTTTTTTAACAAGTTAAATCAAAGATGTCAAAGTAGCAAAACAGACAAGGCAGATGTAGAAAATCAAAAACAGGAACATGTCGGCATTGGTTTTTGCCAGGATTCCAACAGATTCTTAAAGCCATTTAGAGAAGTGAAGAAATCTGTTCTCACTCAAGTTGCGTGAAGAAATTTATTATTATTATTTGCTTTTTTTAATTTTTATTGAACAAGGTTCAATCTTGTCAACTGGACCAGTTTCTTTAAGGGAGAAACGGTTCGACTTCCATCTGGAAGACTTAATTGTTGTAATTGAACAACATAACAGAACAAAAGAATACAAGAACAAAACAACAAATGATAATCTCAAATTACAACATGTAAAAAAAAATCCTCTGTCCTAAGTCAACATATGCATAAACAAGTTAACATATTGTTCAGCTCAAATTTTAATTTAAGTAACATTAGTATCAGAGAATTAGCAAATAATATGATAAAAGTAAAAGCAAAACATAGAACTATTTACCGTAATCTAAAATTCTACATATCTATTCAAATAATTTGTCAGAGGGCTATCTGAGCGAGAAAAGCTTTTTGCTTGAGTTTTCTTAGCACTGTCCAATGAAAGTTTTAACATCTGGAGTTCTTGTATGTGCCATATATGCATTGTGTATATCCACCTTTAAGTATATTCACCTTTAAGTAAGTCCTACTAACAATGACCCAACTGCATCTCAGGAAGAACTACAGACTCTGGAGGAGCATGTAGTTACTTTTTTACAGGACAGGAACATTGACATAGACTATGGGGACATTTCGTTCTGTCACACCCTGCCCAGTAAATCACCAAGATTCAAACCGTCAGTAGTCGTCAAGTTCATTAGCAGGAAGTTAAAAAACTATGTTATGCAAGCAAAAAAAATCTGCAGGGATCAAACATTTACATAAATGAACATCTAACAAAAAAAATGGAAACATTGCACATCAAAGTTGTTAAAAAAACAGAACAAAATAGTATCAACATGGACAAGAAATGGATAGGCCTACATCTTTATCAAAACAAAGGAAGGGTCTCAGCCTAAAATGATAAAAGAGCTGAAGGATCTGAATGAACTCAAGAGATGAAAAATTACAAATCAATGAAACAACTCACACTCAAAATGGATAAAATATACAGTGAAATGAACAAATACATTAGAACATGACAACATACGAAGACTCAGAACCTAAAATATATAATGTTGAAAATGTGATTGATGCAAAAAAAATTCCTGTAATAAAAGATAGCGAATATTATAATGAAGAGCAGTTTAATGACATCAATATATCAAATGGAGTTCACTTTAATAGCAGAAGTATAAATGCAAAATAACAGATTCCTTAAAACAGTTAAATAGAACTTTTACAATAATAGCGCTGTCAGAGACATGGCTCAATGATGATAACACAAGTAATATTCACATCGAGGGGTATGAATTATATCATATGAACAGAAATAATAAAAGAGGTGGTGGAGTCGCTCTATTTGTCAATAATGAAATAAAATGTAAATTAAATAGTGAAATGTCAATAATAGTTGATAATATTATGGAAATGATAACAATAGAAATAATAAACAAAAACGATAAAAACATAATAATAAGTTGTGTATATAGATCACCAGGAGCAAATATAGAAATATTCACGGATAAAATCTTGGAGCTAATGGAGAAGAGTTTTAATAAAAATGTTTTTTTGTGTGGAGACTTTAACATTGATATGGGAAATAAAACAGATTCAAATAACATAAGCACATTTATAAACTCAATGTACAGTTTAAATATGTATCCATTGATATCAAAGCCAACAAGAATTACAACTCATAGTGCCACAATAATTGATAATATTTTCACAAATATAACAAATGGGGACGTGATAGGTGGTATCTTAACGACCGACTTAAGTGATCATTTACCAGTTTTCACAATCTATAAAAATGATCAAAGCATCACAAAAGCAGTCACAATGAAGAAAAAGATCATAAACACGTCAAAAAAAGTTTTGGAAAAATTGAAAGAGGATCTAGATAAACAAGACTGGAATGATGTGTATGTTGATGATGCGAACAGAGCATATGATGAGTTTATGAATATCTTGGAAGCTCTGTATGAAAAGAATTGTGTGCAAACAAATTACACAAAGAGAAATACGATTGATCAACCATGGATGACAAAAGGGTTGAGAAATGCTTGTAAAAAAAAGAATTATTTGTATTCATGTTTCTTGAAATTGCGAAGTCAGAGCGCTGAAGAAAAATATAAAAAGTATAAAAATAAATTAGTAGGGATTATAAGGAAACATAAGAAAGAATATTATAGTAAATTATTAGATAAAAGTAATGGTGATATGAAAGCAACATGGCGAGTAATGAATAGTGTTCTGAAGAATCATAAAACAAAAACTGGTATTTCAAAATATTTTGTAAAAGACAACGATGAAATTCATGATGAAAATGAAATTGTAAATGGATTTAATCAATATTTTGTGAATGTTGGATCAAGCCTTGCAGCTAAAATACCAAAAGTAGATAATAATGTGAGCCATTCAATTACAGGTTGTGCAAACAGTATTTTTCTAAATGGAACTAACAAAGAGGAAATAATGAATGTAGTAAAAAATCTTACAGACAAGAGATCAAAAGACTGGGTGGACATGGATATGATGTTTGTAAAGGACATAATGAGCCATGTTATTGAGCCGTTTACATACATATGTAATTTATCATTTTCAACAGGAATATTTCCAGATAATATGAAAGTAGCTAAGGTAGTTCCTCTTTTTAAAAATGGTGATAAATGTGTGTTCAACAATTATAGACCTATATCCTTGTTACCACAGTTTTCAAAAATTCTTGAAAAACTATTTGTAAACAGACTAGATCAATTTATAGATAAACAAAATATTCTAAGCAACAGTCAGTATGGGTTTAGAGCAAAAAACTCTACATCAATGGCTCTCATGGAATTAATGGAACAAATAACTACTGCTGTCGATCAAAAACAATATTGTATCAGTATTTTTGTTGATTTAAAAAAAGCATTCGATACTATTGATCACACCATTCTCCTTGAAAAACTGAACAAATATGGTATTAGAGGACCAGCATTACAGTGGGTATCTAGCTACTTAAAAGATAGGAAACAATTTGTACAAATAAATGATGTAAGATCTGACCTCTGTAATATCACATGTGGAGTTCCCCAAGGCTCTGTACTTGGACCAAAGCTATTTATTTTATATGTGAATGACTTGGTAAATGTGTCAGGACTCCTTAAATGTGTACTTTTTGCTGATGATACCACATTTTTCTGTTTAGGTGAAGATATAGAACAAATGTTGGAATTGATAAAGACAGAATTTGTCAAGATACAAACTTGGTTTAAAATAAATAAATTATCATTAAATCTAGAAAAAACTAATTACATGATATTCAGTAATAAAAAGAAAACTGTTGATGTTCCACTCAAAATTGAGGGTGTTGAGATTTGTAGAGTGAGTGAGGTGAAGTTTTTGGGTGTTATCATTGATGACAAACTGACATGGAAACAACACATAAATTCTGTAAGAATAAAAATAGCTAAATCGATTGAATGATAAAGCTCTGTATTTGTTGTATAACACAATCATTGTTCCACACTTAATCTATTGTATTGATGTTTGGGGGAATGCGTGTAAAACAATCACAAAGCCTATTTTTGTATTACAGAAAAGAGCTGTAAGAATTATCACTAGAAAACATTACCGTCATCCATCAAGTACATTATTTTATCAACTGAAGTTATTGAAGTTCCATGATTTGGTAGACTATAATATTTTATCAGTTATGTATAGGGCTCAAAATAATGCATTACCTTTAAATATCCAAATGCATTTTGTTAAAAGACAAAGTTGTTATAATCTTAAGGGGACAGAGATGTTTGTAAAACCACAATTCAGAACTAGTTTGAAGGGACGTTCTACCTCAATCCAGGGAATTAGATTATGGAATGGCTTGGAGAATGTAGTTAAAAATGCCAAGTCAATGTTTACATTTAAGAAAATGATCAAAACAAATGTGTTAAAAAATATATGAAATAGCGTAATGTGTATTGTATTAGTTAGAAAATTAGAAAGAGTTAGTCATTTTGTACTGTTGGTTGAAGATTATTATTGTTTAATCTGATTGTTGGAAAAAAGGGGCAGATATAATAAGATTTATTCTTCTTTCTGCTACCTTTCATTTTTTTATATTTTGTACATTATCATTTATGGGATTGTCTTGTATTGTTTCTTTTGTAAAAAAAAAAAAAGAACAAATTTAATAAACATAAACATTTAAACAAGTACTGTATACATGTATAGAATTTTAAGATTATAATAATGTTATTAATAAAGTATTCATCTTTTTTATTTTCAGATACATATCCATATGACATTCTGAAAATAGAAGGAGTCTATTCATGGATTTTAAAGTCAGAAGATCGTGAAGAAAATTATTATTTCTGGCCAATCCATCCAGACGAGGGCAGTAATGTAATTTACGGAGCTACTTGCTGACTTTAAATCAAACAGACGAAGAAGAAGAAAAAATTACGACAGTGTTGTAAACTTGACCAGTCGTCCTCTGAGTTTACGGCTTTCAGTCGTCCTTCTGTCTCTGCTTCTGTCATCTGAGTTTTCTTCTTCCCCCTAACAAATAATAACCTTACAGTCTTAAACCATGGCAGGAGTCATTGCACGTAAAGCTGTTGACCACCTCAAGAGCAAAGAGTTCAGGGATTATTTGACGAGGTGCGTATGAAAAGCTACAAAAATGCTAATGAAGCTAGTTCACAGTTGGGCTTCGAGTTTTTAAGTGACGTATTCTGTTCTGATCTAATATGCATCTTAATTCAGTTTAACGACATTTTTCACGCTTTTTTTTTTGTTTGTATTTGGCGTCGTTTTATTTTTTATCTGTGGCTAAAGTTTTCAAGGACTCGGATTGTACTCGCTGTACGTGTTGGACTTGTTTGTTTAGGACATGACCTGAGGGCAGGGAAGCTTGAAAATGAATTACGGTACAGTATTCAGATTTAGTTTTTAAACCCATTCTCATTTATCGTTGAGGAATATTTTTTAAAACAGTCCTCTAACCTCAACCCTGGGTCATATAACCTGTCTGTGTGGAAAAATGATACGTGCGTTCCTAAAACAATGCTGAGGTCGATGCTCTCCTGTTTCAGCCCCAGATCTAACTTTTTATTTATTTATTAAATGTATTAATTTTACATTAAAACCCAAAAGATAAAGAAAAAAAAAACATATACACACATGAAAAAATACATAAAATGAAAGGTGGCAGAAAGAAGAAGAAATCTTATTTTATCTGCCCCTTTTTTTTTCAAAAACAACAAGTTCAAACAATCAATTCAAACAATAATCTTCTATAAGTAACAGAGCAAAAAGAATAACTTTTCACAATCTACAAATATCTAGAACATTAAACACTTAACTAAAAGTTTTAGTATTTTGTTAACAATTTAGTTTTTATCAATTTTTTAAACATAATCACAGAATTTACATCTTAGCTTTGCAAAAATTTCAGTTCCCTTTAGACCGTAGCAGCTTTCTCTCTTAACAAAATACATTTGAAGGTAGTGTATTCTTATGAGCCCTATACATTATTAACAAAATATTATAGTCCACCAAATCATAAAACATCAGTACTTTGAGTTGTTTTAAGGAGCAAGCAAACGGAATAACGTGTGTGTATCTTAGCACATTGTCAAGATTAGTTAATGTGTAGTTGTTGCTCTGGTGGTGAGCACTGCAGATTAGCTACGTTTAAGTAAAATCTGGAGTAAAGGGGACTTGGGGCATATGTGATGCAAGAAGTGGTCTGTTTGCTTTTTGACACGCAACATGGTTTTAGGGAAAGTCTTGCGGATTGTTCAAAAACTCAGTTTCAAAGTTATTTTACCTATCAGAGTCCTTCCCTGCTATAAGTCTGTACCTGCCTGTCACACAGGCTCTCTGCAGAGGGATACAGTAGATGTTTCTTATTGCCATACTGTATTCTGTTCTGCTTACCGGTATTTCATTTTGAAGATAATCTACAAGGAAAATGTGTGTGTGTGTACACTGAGATATAAGAGGACGTCAGTACTTGGTTAGGAAGCAGGTATGATGTATTTAGTAACATAACTAGTTACATAAGCATATTTTGTGTTTTGTAAGGGCATACAGTATACAGTTGTGTTGTACTCGACAAGTACATTGTACTATAAAGATTTTGTTTGTTTTTTCCTGGGTATTGTTGACTTTATAGAATAGTCACTGATTACGTTGGTTTATGATGGCAACTTGTTCTCGTAGGTTTCTCAGGATGGTCTGCTTTGGTCCTGCATGAGGTTATTTGGTGCAGAGGACATTTTGTGATTACGGAGTGATGCAGTAACAAAATAATGGGAATGCAGTTTTCAAGTAAGATCTCAGATAAAGTTCAGCTTAAAGACAAGTTGTCTGTGTTCTAACTTTTATTAAAGCTATAATATACTGATTTTGTTGTTTTATTAATGCTAATAATTTAGTAAAATGCTCTACAAATGGCTGGGAAAAGCATATTTTTTGAGTGGAGTGGCATGATCTCAGACCCCCCCTAGGACTACTTCGCCCCACAGGCCTTGTTAATACGTATAGATGTCCCTCTTTGCCATCAGCAAATGTTGTCAGGTGTGACGTAGGCTTTTGATGTTCTGTTTCAATTCTGTTTCAATTCATTCTATTATTGGCAACTGTTTTAATAGAGACTATCTTTTTTTATTATTATAAAAGATAATATCAAAGTGTGTGTGAATAGGCTATGAAATACTGAAAATTGTGCAGGAGCGCCACCTAAAATCTTGCCAAGAGTGCTAACTTAGCTAGGGCCCGTACAGTTGCATGCATCTAATCATTTTGTTTTCATTAAACATCATCACCTGATAAATTCGCTCAAACACGTGGTGTAAACAAAGAACAGGAAGTTTGATTTTATATTCATCCTTGAATCTCGGGTTAAACTGGATTTTGAAGGTCAGCATACAGGTAAACATCGGAAGGAGTTGACGTGCATGCATTGTGTTATGTCATGGATTTTCTTTTCCTAATAAAGGGTCAAAGGACCAACACAAAGTAGTTTACAGTTTTTAAGGACCATATATTTTGTAGCTGTTAGTCTACAATTACAACTTTTAACACAGATTTATTCAATGTGCATTGTGGAACCCAGTGACGACGACATTGTTTTGTTTCTTTTTGTTGTTATTAATGAATTTCATCCTGACATATTTGTCTCAAGTAATATGTAACTGCTGGAGTTTGCATTCCTTAATTCTGTTTTTCCTTTTTTCTCTTCCATGTGGCACCAAACATAAAAATATAAATGGCAAACAGCACGGTACGTTCTAATTCTATTTGTCTACTCTTTTTGACTGTTGTTTTGTAGTTTTATCTCAACTTACAGTCTTTTCGTAGCATTCATCATTCGTTATGTTTACATGTGTGACTCGCAGCATAATGTTTTTATATATATATAGCAAAATATTGTACCATAACATTTATTCTTCTGTGCTACTTTTGCAGCATTTCTGGGGTCCTGTTGCAAACTGGGGTCTTCCGATAGCTGCCATTGCAGATATGAAGAAGAGCCCTGAAATTATCAGTGGCAGGATGACCTTTGGTAAGGCAAATAAATGTAGAGGTCAAATCGGATGCACACTGAGTTGCTTTTTATTAAAGACTTACATTTTAAACAGACTGAAACCGATCCAGTTTTAGATCATTATTATCTAGAGAAGGCTGTATGACAGGTTTATTATTAAATGTAAGTGCTTTAGTAAACCACATACACAATAACGGTCTCAGAAGAACACAGTTCTCTGATAAACCTGTGCTTGTATTTGTTCTTCCTCCTCTCAGCTCTGTGCTGTTACTCACTGCTCTTCATGAGGTTTGCTTATAAGGTTCAGCCACGTAACTGGCTTCTCTTCGCTTGCCATCTTACCAATGAGTCGGCACAACTAGTCCAGGGAGGTCGACTCATCAAACACAAGTGAGACATGTTCTGTTTTGCATTAATTATTTCGTTAGAAACAAATCATTTATAACAAAATGCCACATGGGAAGAAAAAAAAAGTTTTACACTCCATTCCCTTCAGAGTTGTAATTATGGTTTACTATTTTCAGTGATTTATTTATTGTAAATAAAAAGAAGGTGTGAGGGTTCTAAACATTCTGTATTGTCTTTTTATTGTTAAAAAAAGCTATTAAAATCTTAAAATGTATGTTTTTTCTGTTGTTTCAGCATGGAGAAGAAGTGAACGTAGTGGTGAAGGGAAGCTTTATGGACAACTGCAGAATCCTACTTCAATAACCTATAAAGTTTTTTTTTTAAAATTGGAACTAAACATACTTTACAATCAGTAAATTTGTTTCACCTGACATCACTTTTTCATGACGGTGCCATGATTGGTTACGTTAACAAGATTTAGTCTCTTTAGTGTTAGATTTTTGCTAATAATTAAGCTTAACTGCTGTCGTTTTATAGAGGTTTGTCAATTTGCAAAAACGTACAAACCAGAGGAACTTGAATAAAGGCCAGCAGCTGTCGAGTGCTTTAAGGTAGACTCAAACAGTCAATCCTTGTTAATCATATCATTACAGGTCATTAGCACTGAGTTTTGGTCGCATACTATCCTGCTCTGAAATTAGTATTATTGCTGACAAACCATAACATTTTTAATTAAACACTTAAGACATGTCTGCTGTGAATGCTGGACTTCATTTATACATGAATAAGGCTCCAGTTTAGCATAGTTTAAATTCATAGATTCATAAGATTTCATGAAAATTAAAACAGATTGATTAAAAAGATAATCAAATAAAGACTTATTTAGATGTTATTTGTAAATATAACAAATATTTTAAAGTGTTGGGTGGATTGGAAAATATCTGGATTATTATCCGGTAACAATAGCTGCTTTTGTCAGTGTTGACTAAACATGAAATGTGCAGTTATATTCACATGTAAATCACATTCTGCTTTTGTCAGTGTTGACTAAACATGAAATGTGCAGTTATATTCACATGTAAATCACATTAATTTATGTCCATTGTATAATTTACCCAATGCTGAATTAAATTTGTTTAAATAAACTGAACTGGGGAAACATTTTTCTTTGTTTTTCTTGGAACAATACTGCAAATGTCATGTTATATTCATCAGAGCAACTGTTTGTGGTTTCTAACAGGGATGCGGTGATATTTACATAGTTTTATCAAATTTACCATGGTAATATGAAACCAAATGCTTCATATTTTTCTTATGCTTCATATTTTTCTTTTAAAATTGCTGTATTTACTAAAAATTTCAATTCCGTGCAAAACAACTTTTTGATGTATAAAATTGAAACTTAAAAGGAAATGGTATAGATCTCATGTTTTATTTCACACTTACCGGTAAGTTACAATTTATGTTTCACTTTTGGATTAATCAGATTGTTGGCCGTTTCATTCTGTAAGTCTGGTACTTTTTTTTCACTAAGATGCAACAGACTACACTTTAAAGTTTAATAAGAATGATATTTCAATGGAAATATTTTTAACTAACCTACGCTGTAAATAAAGGCTCCATCTCACTTTTCTCTGGCAGAAGGTTCAGATCCAAAAACCAGATGGAAGTAGTAATGCTTTATAAATACAAACCTGCACAGCTGCACCATGACCATTAAAAAATACATTTATAATGTATTTCATTGACCAGCGTGACTAAGACAGTGATAAACACATTTATCAAATACATTTTAATTTTAGAAAGGTCTTAAGTTTATTGTGTTTTAAAGCCTTTTTTAAAATTCTGTTCTCACTAGTCCTGCAAAGACTAAAAAATAAAATACTATTGTCCAGTAGGTGGCAGCAGTGCACATTTGAATAAGAAGGGAAGAAATTTATAACATTCAAATACTATGAGAAACAGAATGGAAGAAACCATGACAAATACTATGAGAAACAGAATGGAAGAAACCATGACCAGATTAAGAGTAAGTCATACCTATTTAAATGATATTTTATTTATGATAGGAAAAAAAATGTGAAAGATGTGGAGAGAAAGAAACTGTAGAACACTGATGAACTGTAAAACATGACTGAAAGAGAGATTTTAAAAAGAATGGTTGAAAGGACAGGTCAAGAATGGAGTCCTGAAGGAATACAGTATTAGGAAATGAGAAACGTAACGGATATCTATAAAGTAAGAAAAGCATTGTTTTTATCTCTTAAGAATTTAATACAGTACAGTACTGTAGATGTAGAGAAATGTTGTTACACACTCATGTACAGTAGGTGGCGGAATGGACTTTAAAGTTGCTTGCGATCCGCCATTAAAGAAAAGAAGAAGAAGACGACGAAAACAAACATGGCGTCCGTCACCAGTGTCGAGTGGAGAGCCATCTGCGACAAATTCACCAACGCCCAAAATCTCACCGACACAGAATCACGAAAAGATCCAGAAAACGACCCGTTTCGCTCCAAGTATAAAGCCAGAGATGTTCTCCGAGAAATTTATTGCTCACTCAAGAATTTTGAAGCGGGTGACGGCGAGGAGGACACGGGCGGAGAGAGCGTCGAGCAGCGGCCGAGTGAGCAGCCGTTGGACGGTCGAAGGGAGGAGGATGCTTTCCATCGGGGTTTTAGCGGGGACTCTCCGGCGGGGGAGCGGGCAGCTAAACTCGCGGCTGTGGAGTATTACCTGGGCGTGAACCATGTGGACACGGAGGAGCTGTCCGCTGGGCAGGAGCATCTGATGAACTCCATCAAACTGCTGGACAGATGCAGGGTGTCTGCGGAGAACGTGTCTCTGTTTATTCACGTCAGGGTAAGAATGAAGTTTAATGTCGTTACCGTGTTTCTCGTACACCCGTCATTATTTTAGCTCGTGCTAATTTTTACTATAAGTTAATCTGTACAAGACGAGGTGGATTGTAAGAAACATCTTTCTGTAGTTCAGCTGTTGATCGTGTGTTGTTGGGCTCTTTGTTCTGTCAGAACCAGCTTGGCATCCTTTGGGCTGGTCGTGATGAGACTGAGACAGCTCAAGGCTACCTGGAGACAGCAGAATCCATCTACCAGCGTTACATGAAGGAGGTGAGGGTCTTGGCTGCTGGTACACTGTAGCCAATCAGAGAGGAAAACACTGCTTTAAAAAATGGTTTTTATCTTACTATAATCTCAAACTGGGCTTAAAATATGTGAAATGGATTTTGTGACCATAGATGATAATAATAGATAATGTGGGGATGGTTAATGATTATGATTAATGACTGAAGTTGTCACAGGGAAGCTGGGAATTCAGAGGGGATGTCTCTGAAAACAGGCAAACACATTCTGTTTACAGGTCCTTCTCAAAAAATTAGCATATTGTGATGAAGGTCATTATTTTCCATAATGTAATGATAAAAATGAAACTTTCATATATTTTAGATTCATTGCACACCAACTGAAATATTTCAGGTCTTCTATTGTTTTAATACTGATGATTTTGGCATACAGCTCATGAAAACCCAAAATTCATGTCTCAAAAAATTAGCATATCATGAAAAGGTTCGCTAAAGTTTAGAGAACCTTTTCAAATGATTAGGTTAATAGCTCGTTGAACGAGCTATTAACCTAATCATCTGAATCAACGAATTAACTCTAAACACCTGCAAAAGATTCCTGAGGCTTTTAAAAACTCCCAGCCTGGTTCATTACTCAAAACCGCAAACATGGGTAAGACTGCCGACCTGACTGCTGTCCAGAAGGCCATCATTGACACCCTCAAGCAAGAGGGTAAGACACAGAAATTTCTGAAAGAATAGGCTATTCCCAGAGTGCTGTATCCAGGCACCTCAGTGGGAAGGGAAAAGTGTGGCAGAAAACGCTGCACAATGAGGAAGATTGTGGAGAAAGGCAGATTCCAGAGCCACCGTGCACAGGCGTGTGCAGGAAATGGATGAAAGCAAAGTTTGCATGTCATTCGGAAATCAAGGTGCCAGAGTCTGGAGGAAGACTGGGGAGAAGGAAATTCCAAAATGCCAGAAGTCCAGTGTCAAGTACCCACAGTCAGTGATGATCTGGGGTGCCATGTCAGCTGCTGGTGTTGTAGCTATCAGGAGATTTTGGAGCACTTCATGCTTCCATCTGCTGAAAAGATTTATGGAGATGATTTCATTTTTTAGCACGACCTGGCACCTGCTCACAGTGCCAAAACCACTGGTAAATGGTTTACTGACCATGGTATTACTGTGCTCAATTGGCCTGCCAACTCTCCTGACCTGAACCCCATAGAGAATCTGTGGGATATTGTGAAGAGAAAGTTGAGAGACGCAAGACCCAACACTCTGGATGAGCTTAAGGCCGCTATCGAAGCATCCTGGGCCTCCATAACACCTCAGCAGTGCCACAGGCTGATTGCCTCCATGCCACGCCGCATTGAAGCAGTCATTTCTGCAAAAGGATTCCCGACCAAGTATTGAGTGCATAACTGAACATAATTATTTGAAGGTTGACTTTTTTGTATTAAAAACACTTTTCTTTTATTGGTCGGATGAAATATGCTAATTTTTTGAGACATGAATTTTGGGTTTTCATGAGCTGTATGCAAAAATCATCAGTATTAAAACAATAAAAGACCTGAAATATTTCAGTTGGTGTGCAATGAATCTAAAATATATGAAAGTTTCATTTTTATCATTATATTATGGAAAATAATGACCTTTATCACAATATGCAAATTTTTTGAGAAGGACCTGTATTTATTCAGGCATCCATCAGTCTTTTACCCCTTCAGGTTGAAGTCTGGTTTTTTTATTTTTATAACCACACATCCACTTTGTTGTTCTACTGGAGGTTCCTGTGCAGCTTTTTTCGTCCACCTGTTTGCTTTTTCCTTAGCTTCTGCTACACATTGTGTAGTCTTTTTGTTCATTAGCATCATCAGCTCACTGATAAGGTTTTTACTGAGAACATAAAATGTATATTGAAAAACCTCACATTGAAGGATGATTTCTCCTCATACCCGCTGATTGTTGATCCCTGCACCTTATCCAGGATGGGAGGCCGCCCACTGACATGACGGAGTACTTTAGTACTGACGAGAACCTGCTGACGCACCAGGAAAGGACCAAGAGGTAATTTCTAAACTCCAGTATTCATTTGCAGGGCATCCTGCCTGACATGTACATATTTGAATGTACTTTGTTTTGTTTTCACTTTTTAATTATGTCTCGTTATTTCTCCCCTGCTACCAGGTTTGAGTTGGCTTACACCCATACCATGTACTACCTTGCTCAAGTTTACAAAAACCTTGGTGAGTTATTGGTTGGTGTGGATTAAACATTTATGAAGAAAATTGGATGTGATTTTAGCTTTTGAATTGAATCTGAATGTGATTGTGAGAATAAATTTAAAAAAAGCTGAGTTTCATTAAAATAACTAACGTTTTTTGTCTTTCAGGTGAGAAAGAGCGTGCTGCCACCTACTGCCACAGCACCCTGCAGAGGCAGTTACAGTTGAACCAGTTCAGCCCGATGGAGTGGGCCCTGAATGCTGCTACACTGTCTCAGTATTACATCACAATGGTAGGACCTAAATTGATTTGTGCTGAAATTTTGTCAAGTCCAGATCTTAAAGGATCTTGAAGATTTTGTTTAACCTCAGTATTAGAATTTTGAGGAAAAAAAAAAATTTTGGAGCTCAGTTATGGCATTTTTGTTTGTCACTGTATTTTATTTTTCAAAGTGAATTCTAACAAGTTTGAATATTTTTACCTGTGCCTGTGTTATTTTCAGGGCCGATTCATGGAAGGCAGACACTGCCTTGCAGCAGCGACCGTCATCTCAGGTTTGGCAGGAGAGGTTCCCTCTGAAGCCGTAGCACAGGAAAGTCAGTATCCTCTCATAAAAACACTTTTTAATGCTTTTTGCAGCTAGCGCTTCTTTACAGTTCTGGAAATTATGGAATTGGTTTTAACTGTTATCTAGTTTTAGATGAGTACAGGCAGGGGCATTTGTAATTCCCGGCTTAGGTGTTTTTCTAAAGAAAAACAGAATTTCAAGAAGTCAGTTAATCAGCATAACAGAGTAAAGATAAACTGCTGACTTGGTTTTTGGCTTTTTGTTGTGATGTCCCATTCTTTTCATCTACAAAGTAAATATGTTTGACAATTCCTTTCTTACCTAGTATGGACACATCATAACACCTCTTCCATCTGACCCAGGTGAAACGGAGAATGAGCGCAGGGAACAGCTCCGACAGAAGAGAGCAGAGATTGCAAGATGTTGGATTAAATACTGTCTCAATCTCCTGCAGGATGCCAAGAAGCTGCTGGAGGTACAGCATGTGTACACATTTTTAATTCACAAATTTATAATGAAAATAAATTGTCACTGAAAGTTATAGTTATGGTTTATGTGCGTTTTGTATGCATCTCCGTGCTTGTTTTTTTAATACCAAAACTCTTGTGGGTGTGAGTTCAGGACAACATTGGTGAGTTGGATACTGATCGTCAAGATGATCTGAGGAGAGCAAGAAGACAAGAGGAGGAGGAGGAAGAGAAGGGGAGGAAGAGCGCCCTGCTGTTTGGTTCTGAAGACACCTTTGATTCTATTGCAAGTGTGGAAGAAAAGGTCTGTCTGTTGACTTTGTTCATGTGAGAACAACAGAACTGTAATAACCAGACTTGACAATTATCCATGAACTATGAATTATCCATGAAGCTCACCAAAATGTGTACAATATTTTGCTCCAGACAGCTGGAAAACCCAACTTCAACTGCTGATAAAACTAGGACTTTGATTTAATTTCTCTTTCTAATTTAGTAAAGCATTAGACTGATGTCCTCTACATGTCTGAGATCAGTCAGTTAGTGTCCCCTTGTTAGAGAAGAGATTCTTACTTTTTTTCTTGCAACTTTTAAATCTAACATTTGTAGACTTTATGATCATTTATTTATGTTTGGTTGAGTTAATAACTGTTCGGTGATTGAACCAGTTCCAAATCTATTCAGAAATATTACATCATATATATACTGATATTATCAAGTGACATAAAATAGACTTAAAACAGAGCCATTTATTTAGCATGAAGATATTTGCTTACAGATTTGTGTATTTATGAATATAAACAACCTCCCATCAGAGGGAGCTATTTTCCAGTAAAATCCTTTCATAAAGTAACTTCTAACAGTTGCCATAAAGTCTCTCTATCTTCTTTTTATTTATCTTTTACAGGTGATGTGTTTGCTTCCTTTGGACTTTACTGAGGCCAGAGGTGTGTTTTTGGTGGGACAGAATTATGTAGCACAGGTATGCACAACAAGATGCTGTTTCAAATTAATCTTAATAACAAAACATTAACTGTTAGATCAGCATACCCTGATGCATGCTCAATAATCCAGGTAGAAAAATCTAAAAAAGCTAAGTCTGGTCCTCTGGACATTCAAAAAAACAAAGGACCAGAGGAACAGACGTAGCTTTTTTAGATGTTAGATCAGCAGTTACAAATTCAGAGAAAGCAGAAGCCAGCTGAGCGCTGTACACTTTGAGATTTTCATTAATGAAAAGTGCGTTATAAATTGAATTCATTATTATTATTATTATTATTACAGAAGAAAGCAGTAGTGTTATATCGCCTCCTTTTCCAAACAGTTGCATCGTGTTGGATTTACTGATGTTGAGTTAATGCTCTTTGCCTTAGCCATTGTGCTTGACCTGCACTATGTTTCTGTATCATAAGGTCACATGATTTCTGTGTCAGAATGCTTAAAGTGCACTCTGTGGGACCATTCCCTCTTTCTGAAAGCCTTCCATATATTACAGAACTAAATGCCCACAAGTGTGGGGCAGTGTGAAATCTGTTAGTGGTCAGTTTGTAGTCATCTCCATTTTTCTGTCCCCAAGGCCAAGGAGTACTATCAGATGGACGGATATGTGACGGACCACATAGAGATCCTGCAGGATCACAGCGCTCTGTTCAAGGCCCTGGCTTTCTTTGAGGAAGATCTGGAGCGTCGATGCAGAATGCACAAAAGACGAGTTGACATGTTGGAGCCAATCTGTAATGGTACGGTTGAAATTTTAGTTTTTCCTTTGAAGAACGTTTTCTCCTGTTTTAATGTGTTACATTTTTGTTTACATTAGTAAAATACTGTATCTTCCTCTCTTGATTCTTGTTTTTGTCTTTATCAGACTTGAATACTCAGTACTACCTACTGATCCGCAGACAGCTGATGTTCGAGTTGGCTGAGATCTACAATGAAATGATGGATGAGAAGCTGTCTCTGGCCAACAGACAAGCAGATGTGCAGTCTTTAGACAGCCACATCATCAAGAAGTTCAACCAGCTCTGCTCTGCTTCTGTAAAGTACATACCTTGTTTTGGTTGGAAGTAGCAGCGCGTGTTTCTGTCAGTGTAACGTACTCCAGTAAGATTTGTTTTCCTCTTTGCTCCAGGTACTTCCAGATGTTCCTGGACACACTGTGTTCTCCACAGGGAAAGCCTCCTGAACACTTGGAAGAGGAGGTGCTCAGACCAGCTCTGGTGGCCCACTTCAGAGTAGCCCGACTTCACAGCAAACTCATCAGCTCTTCTACATCGGTTCAGCTGGAAAACCTCGACAAAGCTCTGGAAAACTACAAGTATGATGACAAATGGGTTTATTTTTATGTTGTTAAAGTTATAGGAATATAAACAATAAAAATACATGGTTGGTTAGATCAAAAGGAACTCGTAGCGTTAGGATTACCGTAATTTCCAGACTATAAGCTGCTATTTTTTTTCACAGGCTTTGAACACTGCGGCTTATACAATGCTGCAGCAAATTGATGGATTATTTATTTTGACGGGCTAACAAGCTTCCTGTCGCCAAAAACATTTAGCTTCGTCACACCTGACGCTCTCATCTGCCCAATAAACGTCTTTCTTGCAGGGTGGGTCCTTGTGGCTCAATGAGATTACCTGTATAAAGGTTAAAAAAAAATTATCTGACCAATGAAATTACGGAACAGGTCACAGTTGAACCAATGAAACGGGAAGGGGAGGAGAGAACGGGACAGGGAAATCTGTCAAGAGGACAAATGGCGAAATAATTTTTTTTATCCAGCAGATTTGACCATTTAAACCGGTTAAGCTCAGAAAAACCTTGTGCTGTAAAGTCAGATAAGAAATATATTTTTTCTCAGCAAAGAAATAATTGTTTTTACCGTGTTTTCATGGAAAGTCCTTATCTTCTGTGGCCGTCGCGGCCGCCATTTTGAAGAGGGCAGTGGAGAAATACTTTTAAAAATCCAGACGCGTCGCGTAGGCCGCTGAGAAACATCCATAAGTTCACCCTCCATGTTAAAAACTCTTCGTCTGACTCTTCGAAAACAAGCAATAAGGCTGCAGAGTAACACACTGGCTGCTAACTGAGAGCGCTCGCTCTAGTAAAGAGACTGAGGGGACGCTTTTTTGTCACGGACCACATCCGGCGCTGACAGGATATGGTCTGTTAGCAGTCGTCCGGGCTGTAAATAAGTTTTTTCGGTTTTACTGATAGATAATTAGTTATTAGCGGTACTGCATTTTAAATAAAAATAGCGCAAATCCGCGTATGAATTATAAAAGTTAGTTAATCCGCTGTAAAGCTAACAGATTATTTAGCTACGCTATAAGCGGATTAGCGCATTAGCGCTCTCTAGCGGTCGGAGGCCCACCACTGGTTATACGTCACAGTTGACATCTGTAAAACGTGGGCCGGTCTTGTGCCAAAAATCGATTGGCTGCTAAATGGCGACCATGTGGGTGAGCACGGGAGGACTTTAACAATAATTTAACAAGATTAACACTTAAAAACATTTTTTTTGTTTGCTCGACATTATAGCAAAGTTGTGTCTCAGTTTAACTTTTCCTTAATAAATGTACTTATACTGTATGGTTAAAAAAAGCTTAATTTCACAAGTCGATTTGCGGCTGCTTGAGCACGCAGAGGGAGGACTCGCTGTGCATTTCTTCAAAATTTAACAAGATAAGCACCTAAAAATAATTATTTGTTTGCTCAACAATATAGTAAAGGCTTGTCTCAGTTGAACTTTTCCTTAATAAATGCACTTTGATGGCCAAATCGGCTTCATTTTGTCTGGAAAGTGTGGCAAAATGAAGCTCTAGGAGTTCCGGAGCGAGATGAAGGTGGTTCTATGGCAAGTCAAGTGTCTCATTAATAGCCATTTTTACCTATTAATGAGACACTTGGCTTGCCATGTTATTCGAGGGCCCTCTAGCGGCTGAAAATGGTAGTGTTCAATATTTCCCATGTCAGAATGAATGAAATCGTCGGATCTCAGCCAAAAATTGGGTTATAAATATGGGAACAAACGTAAATTTATCACTTTGGACTATAAGTCGCAGGACTTGCTAATTTGTGCAAAAATATGGGATTTATAGTCCAAAAAGTACGGTATGTTATTGGTGCATATTTAATTAAAAGTTAAAAATAACTTTGTGTAAATATCACATGTTACAACGTAGACACCCACAGCTTATACACAAGTGTGGTTTATACATGTACAAATTTGTGTGTGTGTGTGTTTATAGTTTATACTGTATTCGGGTGCGCTCTATAGTCTGGAAGTTACGGTGCATCATGTCACAAATGGTAGTGCCTCTGATCCTGCACATGTTCATCATTTGTTCTTGAAATTGTCTTGTAGGTACGTGGTGCAGTATTGTGAGGAGCACCCTGAGGCAGCAGCTGTGGTGGAGACAGAGCTGGAGCTGAGTAAAGATTTGGTCGGTCTCCTTCCTCTTAAAATCAACCGCCTCAAATCAAGGATGGCTGCAGACAACTGAAAAACCCTGTTTACTCACTCGTGTATCACAGACCTGATCCTGTTCAGTTTATTCAAACGCAACAATCTAAATGTAACTTGTCGATTCAATGCAGTGAACACAGTGAGAAACCAAAAGGC
>JBBPBX010028418.1:10614-23135 GCA_038048925.1 Garcialebias charrua
TTTATTCCAAGTCCATGGAAACTCAAGAACATACCTGGTAGGTTTCCAGAGGTTTGTTCTCCATCTGGAGGTCCCACACTTTGACAGTCAGGTAGTCCCTCGTCATCAGGTAGCGTCCATTGTGGCTGAACTTCACGTCTGAGATGGACGAGATGATTTCAGAAAAAAAAGAGCGGGTGGATGGATCTTCTGGCTCCTCGAAGTCTGAAAGTGATGGAAACCAAGAGAAAGAGGAAGTCATCTTATAATTAGCAGAGAATCTAATTTTGTCAAAGTGTAGGATGTAATTGGTTCAAGGAGGTTTTTTTCCCCTTAATTTCATACAAAGAGAAACAACGAGTTTTGTTTGGATTGCAAAGTCTGTCAGTGAAGCAGACAACAATGCCTGGCTGCTGTTGCTGCAGCAGCTGCATCTTATCCCAGAGTTATTCAGGAAGATAATGGCGGGTCAGCTCGGTGGGCAAATATTGGTTATGATTCATATTGAATCTGGCAGCTGCTGATCTGTGTGCAGGCCAGCACACAGGGGGACGAGAGCCAGGCATTCCATCGTTAGCTGTCAACTTATTCTTCTCCTTCCATCACCCGCTCTAAAAAAAGCCCCCACCAGTCTCCCCCTCGAGCCAATCCTTCCTCAGCCGATGCCTGCAGCATCGCTCTGTGATGTGTCAGTGGGGAGTCTAACTAGGGAGGCTGCGTGAGAGATGAAAAAACTGGGGGGATGAGGAAAGGATAAGAAAAACAAATCAATGTCAAAGTGCTGGGCACACATGAGCCCCGTTGGATTTGTGTGTATTAATGCATGTGTGCGCGTCCCTGCCCTCCTACTCCAGGGGTGTATAATGGGGTCCCTGGGGAGTCAACAGGAGGGGGTTAGAGGACCCGTTTGGTCCCTTTCACTCTGTCCTTGGGGCTTTTGCCAATTCCCTCCTAAATCCTGCTTCCATCCCTCACCCATCTATCTATCCTCGCTGTAGCGCTGATTGATGCCAGCAGCCACCCCATTTTATAGGAGAGCAGAGTAATTGTGAAGCTGAGTTGTGTATATACAGGGTTTATGAATTCATGTGTGTGCGTGTGTTACAGAAGGTGTGTATGTGCTTCAAGGAACAGATTATACGTCTCTCCGAGCCATGTAGGTTTATGCAGGGAGACAAGTATCGACATATCTATATCCTAAACACCTGCCTGCTTTGTGTGTGACACATACTGTACATTTTAATATGAAGTCTGCTCCAAATATCATTTTTTTTTTCTTTTCTTTTTATAGTCGGTAATCATTTGCGTATGTGAAATTCAACAGGCCGTGTTAACACGGTCCAGCGGTCGCCATCAATATGTTGGAGGAAATGACTGACATTATTGAGCAACAAGGTGTGTCCATGAGAAACTAATGCAATTGCTCTCGTGGCATTGATTTTCCAGCTAAAATGTCAATGTATTCATTATTCATGCAGCCGGAGGGTGTGCATGTGATGTTAGGACTTAGAGAGACGCTCGTTGTTTGAGATGCGCTGCGAGATGTGTCGACGGCTTGTCAGTCGTGGCGTGTGACGCAGGGATGTCGCAAATACAGGTACTCCCCGAGTTACGACGCAGTTACGTTCCTACGCCCGTTTGTAACACGGAAATTGTCGTAAGTTGGAAAATACATCCAAACGGCACCTCATACGTACAGTACTGTATTTTTACCAAGCACTTAGCACATTACCTAATGCCGGGTACCCACCGAACGCGTCTTGAGCGTCAAAAACGCTCTTGACGCACCCTTTTGGCCGCTTGTCACCAGAATCTGTTCACACTGAAGACAAGTCTAATGACGTGCAGTGGGAGGAGTGTCTGGCTCCTTTTCCGGTTGTTTCTTGTACACCGGGAAGACGAAATCAGCTGTACGTGAGCCTCGTTACTACTTGAGTGGGTTTTCTACAAGCCGAACTGCAGCTCCGAAAGTCTTTGTTGAGATTAAAACGTATTTTTTATGTTTGGGGTGATCGTACGCTCGAGCGGACAGCGGCAACTGTAAAAATGCCAAGTTTCTTACCGGAGGCTGGTTTCTTCATGGAGGCTCGATGGGGTAAGTTTAAAAAGTCCAAAAAATGTCCCGTCGTCGTTGCGTCATCACATAGCAGAGTCTCTCCCGATTGGTTGCTGCGACGCGTCGAGCAGCCAAAGTTCAAATATTTGAACTTTGGCTGCTCGGCGCGTCGGTTGCTTCGGACGCGTCGCATGCGCGGAAAAGAATTGCCGTGCGCTTGAAATGCTCAAAATGCGCTGCTTCACGATTCGCAGCGCCTCGCCGCATCTCAACATAGACTTTCAATGTAAACCGGCCACTTCCGCTGCCCGAAATGCGTTTGGTGGGTACCCGGCAGTACATAGTTATCAAAAAACACATACATTTGGAGCCATAATGAAGGAAAAAAAGAGTTAATTTCTTACTGGGAGCTGGGATTCTTCCTACGTCTGTTAGCATGTTAGCTCATGCACCTCCGAGCTCCTGCAGCTTCACGCAATCCACAGCGAAAAAAAGCTTATTGCTCAGCTGTAGCCCGTCTGCCTCGTAAACCTCCGCTCAAAACAATAAGGTCTCCTGTATTTCCACGTGCGGTACAGAGTTAGCATATTTAGCATATTAGCTCATCCTGACCTCCTCTGCTTCGGTCTGCCTGAGGTCTCCTGTAAGTTTCCAGAAGTTTCCAGCGTATCAAGCTCCCCCCTCCCTCCCTCCCTCCTGTAAGTTTCGTTTTCTGGTGTAAAGGTGCATAAACCACGTACAGTAACTTGAAACAATGCTTTTCAATGAGAGGGCGTTCGTAACTACGAAACGTCGTAACTCGAGACCGTCGTAACCCGGGGACTACCTGCACAGCGAGACAACGTGAGGCGGGAAAAACCTGAGCATGAAAGTGGAACTAGAGGATAAACATCATGTACAAGATCGCGACTGTTTTCATATTTCTTTTAGTTTTTGATCAGATCTGTAAAAAAAACAAGCATTAAGTGCAAATAAAGCTCTAAACGTAACCATTCAGCTTCTTCTCCGCCCTCATATATGATGACACAGAATCTTTTATTACTTCCCATGATGCTCTCTGCTGGTACTCACATTTGCTGTGCCTGTCGCAGAGCGCCGCCTGTCTCATGTCACAGAGGCGTATTGAGCCCTTACTGCTGCTGTAGGCGAAGGTGTGACAGTGCTGGGGGTGAAACTCTGCCGAGGTGATGACTTCCGTCAGCTCCTCCATGTTGGCTGGCTTGATGTCCACGATGTCTGAGAGATTAGTGCTAAGGAACGTCGCTTTCAAAATGGACATACAGTGACCACCTACAAAAATAATACTGAGAATAATGAAGCATACAATATTTTTAACAGTAGCACTTGAAAAAAATGCTTCTGTAGAAATTTAAAGTGTGGTATTTAAAACTTTTGATTTGACGCTCAAGTCCTTTTGAAGGTGCCAATGAAACTATGACATCATGTCTCTTTTATAAAGCAAACAGCAAGTCACTGTGTAAAAACTACGTCATATTAAAACAACAACAACAACAACAACAACAACAACAACAACAACAACAACAACAACAACAACAACAACAACAACAACAACAACAACTTGTAAACCATATGCAGAGAAAGGATCTTGTGATCTTATAAATCATTGTTTATGTGTCTTTAATATTTTATGAAGATTTGACTAAATATGATGTTCACTTCCAGTTTTGATTGAGAAAATCAGGAACTCAGATACAATGGAGTTCAGTGAATTTGGGTGTATTCACTCTGCACTTCAGAAAACTGAATTAATGTCATAGCAAGACACTGGATAACATAATAATGCCTGCTCTGGGATGTATAAATTGTATATTCATCCAGTCCTTACCTGCGTTGTCCTTTCCAGGTTGCAAGGGAACTGGTTCCTAGAAGCCATGTTTTATTGAGTCTCTTTAAACTTCCAATTTCATCTATTGGTTTGGAATTTTGACATGTAAAAACAGGAACAAACTCTTGGGGATTGTCAGGATGTGCAGCAAAACTTCTGGCATAGATCTACAGAACCCACGGGGGCCACCCACAGCCAGGGTCATACACTAGACCTAATTATCTCCCACGGCCTTCACATATCTGCTGTGGAGATCCTGGACACCTGTATTTCGGACCACTTTCCCATATTATTTGAATTTTCCACCCCTCTTGCATCGAAAGCTGTTCTCCCAGCACATCTCTGCCGCTCCATCACCCCATCCTCCCAAAGTCAGTTCACTGATGCCTTCAAGAGCACTGACTTATGCTTTGCTATCAGCCCGGACCCTTCTCTACATCCTGAGGACTTCATCACCTCCTTCCATCACACCTGCACAACGATCATGGACTCCATCGCTCCTCTCAAACAGGCATCTTCAAAAAACAGACCTTCACCATGGCTCAACGAAACGACGCGGGCTCTTCGACAACGTTGCAGAAAAGCAGAGCGAAAATGGAAGCGGGACCGGCTTCATGTATCTCAGGGAATACTGAGAGACTGTCTCTGTGATTATCAAAATGCTGTGAAGCAGGCCAAATCACAGTACCTCTCCAATTTAATCTCCTCCAGCTCCAACCGGCCGAGGACACTATTCAACACACTCCAGTCTGTCATCAATCCTTCTGTCAATGTTCTGAAAAGTGCCACTCTACCTGTGATGACTTTCAGACCTATTTTGTCAACAAAATAGACTCTATCAGGCAGAACATTGTCAGCCCATCAAACACTGCCCAATCATATGCATCTGCAATAACCACAGCTGTTTTTGACCAATTTGACCTGGTCTCACTGCCTAACCTCACCAAGGTGGTTCAGCAGATGAAACCAACAAACTGTTCTCTGGACATCATTCCATCAAAAATATTCAAACATTCTTTTGATGTAATTGGTCCTTGTGTTTTGTCATTTATTAACAGCTGTCTATCTTCAGGTTTTGTGCCATCTGCTTTCAAACACGCTGTGGTCAGGCCTCTTCTCAAAAAACCAGGCCTAGATCCTACAGCTCTCTCTAATTTCAGACCAGTTTCCCATCTGTCATTTCTATCAAAGGTCCTGGAAAAGATTGTTTTTACTCAACTTCAATCTTTTCTTGAGCACAACAACCTGTTTGAAAAATTTCAGTCAGGTTTTCGAGCTCGTCACAGTACTGAATCTGCACTGCTCAAAGTGCAGAATGACATTCTTCTGTCCCTGGATGCAAAAAACCCTGCTCTGCTGGTGATGTTAGACCTCTCAGCAGCTTTTGACACCGTTGACCATCAGGTACTAATCAACCGCTTGTCTCAGCTGGTTGGCCTCCAGGGAGCTGTGCTTGAGTGGTTCAAATCTGAACCTTTTCTGTCATGATAGGCGATCTGTCCTCCTCTTCATCAACCCCTCTGACCTCTGGCGTACCACAGGGATCCATTCTGGGGCCAGTCCTCTTTTCTCTTTACATGCTGCCATTAGGATCAATCATTGCACGTCATAATCTGGCTTTTCACATGTATGCAGACGATTTACAAATCTATCTGCCAGTCACTCCCAACCCCTCACTCAGTTCAAACACTCTTGTCAACTGCTTAAATGACATTAAGCACTGGCTCTCTCAAAACTTCCTCCACCTAAACACAGATAAAACTGAATGCATTTTATTTGGTGCACCTGATGACACCAGCAACATCCTTCCCAGTCCCAGTGTTGGTTTTCCCCTCCCCCACTTCAACCCGGTGGTCAGAAATCTTGGAGTGCAGCTTGACTCCAACTTAAAGTTTGATAAACAGATCAGTTCTGTTGTCAAGACCAGCTTCTTTCAGCTCCGACTGCTCTCCAAAGTCAAGTCATTTCTCAGCCGTGGTGATCTGGAGAAGGCCATCCATGCCTTTGTGACCTCCAGACTTGACTATTGTAATGCTTTGTATGTTGGTATTAATCAATCCTCCATCTCCCGTTTACAGCTTGTACAGAACTCTGCCGCGCGCTTTTTGACCAACACACGAAAATATGAACACATCACTCCTGTCCTGTCCTCTCTACACTGGCTCCCGGTTCAGTTCAGGATACAGTTCAAGCTGCTGCTGTTTGTTTTCAAAGCTCTGAATGGACTCGCACCTCTCTACATCTCAGAACTTTTGAAAGTCCATCAGCCCGGCAGAGCTTTACGATCTGCCAGTCAACACCTGCTGGAGGTGCCTCGCTCAAGGTACAAACAATGGGGAGACCGGTCATTTTCTGTTGCCGGCCCAAAAGCCTGGAACAGCCTCCCCCTTGAGCTGCGTGCCACCTCTGATCTGACTCTGTTCAAAACCAGACTGAAGACCCACTTGTTCAAAAAAGCTTTCAGTGTGTAACTTTTATTACTTTTGGTATTTTAGTATGTAGCATTTTTTATTTCCATTGCCTTCTTTTATTACTGTTGTTTTTTATTCTATTTTCACTGATTTATTGTTCCAGTTTATTCATCTTTTTATCCTGTTAAGCACCTTGGTCAATGCAAGGCATTGTAGGAAGGTGCTATACAAATAAAGTTTATTATTTATTATTATTAACCTCACAGACCTACACAAGGTGAGGTCAGTGAACAAGGCCAGGCTGATTCTGGCAGATCCTGATCACCCATTCCATGGTGAGTTCAGGTTGCTTCCGTCTGGACGCAGGTATCTGCTGCCCAGGTGGTGGATGAACAGACTGAAAAACTCATTCATCCCTGTAGCAATCAGGCTTCTCAATGAACAATGATTTCTGTTGTTATTTTAATGTCTTAATGTCTTGTATGGATGTTTTATGTCTCTACTGATTGTGAAACAAATTGCCCTTTGGGGATAATAAAGATTCTTCACCTTGATCTTGAACTTGTTTGAGAGGTGGGGTACACCTGGACAGGTGGCAAGTCCATCACAGGGCCTAGTCAGCGTGTAAGAAGAGTTTGTTCGGCGATTCATTGAAATAATTAATGCTGTTTTTACTGTGAAGTATGCCAGACCTATAGCGCTCAATACAAAATCATACATTTGTATGGGAAAAAATAATCTGTGATTTAACTGTCATTTGTCTCCAGCTGACTTTATGATGGACTGGCGATCCGACTAAGGTCTACCCTGCCTTTCCATTCACCAAAAAAACCTGTTGAAGACAGGCACCAGATCCCCATGACCCTGAACAGGACCAAGCAGGTATAAAGAGTAGATGGATGAATGGATGGTTGAAAGACGCTGAGGATACTGAAGCTGCGGTCAGTGATCTCCAGGTTCCACAGGTTCACCCGGAGGTCGTCAGTGGAGATGAACGTCTGATGGTCTGAGTTGACGGAGATGGAGTTGATGTGGTATGTGTGAGCGTTGCTGAAGACACGTCTGGCTGTAGCCTCGACCATCAAATCCATCGGCTGCAGCACTGGCACCTAGGAGCAGATACAGGACATTTTAAAGGCTAAAGAGAACACATAAAGATAAAAATTCAGTTTGTTTCATGAAGGTCGTTTCAGATTTATACCGTTGCATCTGCGACCATGAAGGTGGGTTAATGTTTATACTGGTGTGTATGCAAGTGTGTGTGAAAAACCCAAGCAGATGACTCCAGGGATTCATTTGAAATTACTCCACAAATTAAAAAGGAACAGTCAGAAAACAGGCAGCCTGCATATCTGTTTGCTGCACAGTTACTCAATTATCGCACCTCCCTTTCTCCTCTTCCTCATCTTCCTCCTGCTCGCTCAGTTATGTTTGGGATGGTCAGAGAAAAAGGTGCCACCAAGAAATAGCCCAGGGGCATCGCTGGGCCCTGCTGAAGAATGATAACTGAACGCTGCAGACTTAAGACAGGATCACACACACGCTCACACCAACACACAGTTTTTACAGTGTGGGGCGGGCTTCAAAGACTTCCAGTCTGCAAGCAGCCCCCCTCGTTGGCCAGATAACATCCAGACAAAGAGAGAAAAGAGGGGAGGGAGCCAGGAGAACAAATCGCCTGCTTCTTCTCTAATCTTTTTTTCCTTTTTTGTCCACTGCTGGCACTGACAGAAAGACATGGCGGCCCAGCAGGCTGCTGTATCTCCATGGGTGTCACTTTCTTTCCATGTCTTTCCCTCACTGTCCAGAGAGACACGGGCCTTATTAACCCATAACCCGAAACACTGACAGCCACACTGTTCAACCTGCCCCAGCCCTCTCCCAGTAATCTAGCAATTCCTTAAAGGTTGCAAAAAACTGGTTTAGACTCAACAAATTATCATTAAATCTGGATAAAACATACTATATTATATTTAGTAATAAAAATAAATCAACTGATATTCCATTTTTAATCGAGGATTCAGTGATTCGCAGAGTCAATGAGGTAACATTTTTGGGTGTTGTTATTGATGATAATCTATCATGGAAACAACATATACATTTGGTTAAAACAAAAATATCTAAATCAATTGCAGTATTTTTTAGTGTTGGATATCTACTAAACGATAACGCATTGTATCTCTTGTATAATTCAGTGACTGTGCCACATTTGATTTATTGTGTTAGTGTATGGGGAAAAGCATGTACGGTAAAAGCAGCACAATGCCTATTTTTATTTTGCAGAAAAAAAATGTAAGAATTATAACAAGAAAACATTACTGTCACCCATCATGAATTATTTTCTCAGATGAGATTACTGAAGTTTTATGATTTGGTGGATTATAACATTTTGTTACTCATGTATAGAGCTCATAAAAATACACTACCGTCAAATATCCAAATGTATTTTGTGAAAAGATCAGGCTGCTACAATCTCAAAGGAAAAGATGTATTTGTGAGACCGCAATTTAGAACAAGTTTGAAGGGAAGAACTACTGTAATACAGGGTGTAGGATTGTGGAATAACTTAATGTCAGAAATTAAGGAAGTCAAATCAATTCCTGTCTTTAAGAAACTTGTCAAAGTTGAATTTTTAAACAAATATAAATGAATGAAATTGAGTAATATATACAATTGAAGATTAAATGAGTTATTTACTTATTTTGTTATTATAGAACAATTTGTTTGAATTAGTTAAATAAGGAGCAGATTTAACAAGATATTTTCTTCATCTGCTACCTTTCATTTTATATTTTTTCTTTTCATTTCATATATGTCATTTGTTGTATTTTCATTATTGTAAAATGAATAAACTTAATAAATAAATAAAAAGGTATACAGTACTGTACTGAATTTTATTCTCTTTAATAAATCCAGCTCTCTACATGAAGCTGTTTTTTCTCCCTGTACATGTTTATTTTTAAGGACATTTTTACTGTTTTGCAGCTTCATTCACACAAATATTTTCTCTTCCTCTGCCTTTTCTCCCTGCAGATTTTAAAGCCACCAAACAGGACCGCTACAGTCCCAACTCATCCTCCAGGATCCACTGGTTGGCCAGACAAAAGAGGGTCAGGCACGCTGAGCACAGCACTAATCTTCTATGGCAGACACGCACATAAACATAAACACACACACGCTCGCACTGTGTGTGTTTGAATTAAATAGGTGGTGGTTGATCTGATGCACTGCTAACATTATTTGTATCAAATGTCTGCTTGCACTCAAAAATGCATCAAATATAGGATGTGGGCAGCACGGTGGCACAGTTGGTAGAGGGGCCGCCTCTCAGTGAGAAGGTTGCCAGATCAAATCCTGGCCAGGGACCTTTCTGGGTGGAGTTTGCATGTTCTCTCGGTGCATGTGTGGGTTTTCTCCAGGTACTCCGGTTTCCTCCCACAAACCAAAAACATGCATGTTAGGCTGATTGGTAACTCTAAATTGTCTCTAGGTGTGAGTGAGAGAGTGAGTAGTTGTTTGTTTCGTTTGTCTCTATGTGTCCCTGTGATGGACTGGAGACCTGTCCAAGGTGTCCAAGGTGTGCCAATCACACAGTGACTGCTGGATATGGACACCAGTGAACCCTGCGACCCGAAAAGGAAGAAGCGTATAAAAATAATACCATGCCACTTAACATGGTCAACTAAAGTGCTGCACAGCAAAAACAAAACAAGCAAAGGACACAGGATAAAATAAATAGATCCAAATAAGTAAAGATAATAACTAAATGACTAACATTATAGAATACAGACAAGTTAACACCAACTCACTCAGTGTCAAAAGTCAGGGAATAAAAGTTTTTAAACGAGACGTAAAAACAGTGAGAGAGGGAGCCTGCCTTATGTGCAGTGCCAAGTCATTCCACAGTCTTGGACCGGTCACCTCTGAGCTTAAAACGAGTGCCTGGAACCAATAAAAGCATCTGCTGACCTCAGAGAGCGCTGTGGGACATATGGCTGCAGCAGATCAGTGAGATAGGAGGGAGCAGCACTGTTCAGAGATTTAAAAACATACAGAAGGATTTTAAAATTTATTCGAACGTGAATCGGAAGCCAGTGCAGGGAGGCCACAAATGGAGTCATGTGCTCTACTTTGCTAGCCTGGCCCTCGCCTTCCTGCACAGCTCCGCTCAATTCTCATTTCCCTTCACTGCACAGTCTGGGATTCCTCCCATAGACAACGATTTCTCCGGCCGATTTTTGACCGGACCAATCAGAGAGCAGAAGGCGGAGTTTTGAACGACGTCGACTGACGTCGTCATTCAAGATGGCTGCCGCCACGAAGGAATTTTCATGAAAAACAAGGTAAAACTATTATTTCTCAGCTGATAAAAAATATATTTCTTATCTGACGTTATATCAGAAGTGCTCCTGAGCTTAACAGTTCCTAAATCAATTCACGAAATGGTCAAATCTGCTGGATTTAACTAGTTTCGGTTTGACATTTTCCAAACAGCCTCGGGTGCGCTACGAAAATAAATGATAAAAAATCGAATTTTATCTCAAATGTTTAATCTAGGCCAACAGTCAGTAAATTAGAGACATATAATTACACACTGGTGGCAGAAAAAATATCCACCGAGTGGTTTCTGAGCAATTTATCTGAATAGCCTGGCCTCGCCAGGCTAAACTAACAAAACTCTGCCTTCTGTTCTCTGATTGGTCCATTCAAAAATCTGCCGGAGAAATCGTTTTCTATGGGAGGAATGCCAGACCCTAGTCCAAAGCGAAGTGAAGGACAAGGGTGTGGTTTTAACCAGGCTACTACTTTGCCAGTACAGTTAAAAATCAGGCTGCAGACAAGTTGTAAATGTGCAATGGAGGTCTGGCTGATTCCAAACAGAAGCACATTGCAGTACTCGAGCCTGGACGTTATGAAAGCCTGTGTTACTGTCTCAAGGTTACTTTTGGACAGTATGGCCTTCAATATAGACAGTCGCCTCATCTGACAAAACAAACAAACAGGATATAACAATCATGTTTACATGGCTGTTAAGTTTCATGGAAGGCTCCATTATCACTCCCAGATTAGTGACTCTTTGTTTCTCTACCGGGGTTAGAGAGGAAAGGTCGATACAGTGGTTCTTGATCTTGCCATTACAACATGATGTTTGGATGGATGGATATAGGACGTCTCTTATGTATTACTACTGTACTAAAGTTAATCATGTGAAGTCTAAACCCAAAGTTAAACTCAAATTAAAGGTTTAGCATTTCTTGAAGGAATAATAATAATATAATAATAATAATCATTTTATTTAAAAGCGCCTTTCATGACACCCAAGGACACTTAACAAACCAACACAGTGAATACAGAGCAAACATTATCAGCGACAAATTGAAATATAAAATACATAAAGGATATAAAATGGAAGATAAAAATACATTTAGTAAAGTTAATGATAAGCTAGTCTAAAGAGATGGGTTTTCAGGGCAGTCTTGAACAGAGAAAGGGAGGTGGTGTTTCGAAGGTCGGGCGGTAGAGCGTTCCAGAGGTGAGGGGCAGAGCAGGTGAAGGCCCTGCTCCCCATGGTGGAGAGGCGGGCAGAGGGTACATGGAGTTGTAGTGAAGAGGAGGACCTGAGAGAGCGTGATGGGATGGAGATTTGTAGGAGGTCGGATAGATAAGGAGGGGCAAGGTTGTGGATAGCTTTGAACGTGAGAAGTAGAATTTTGAAGATGATGCGTGATTTAACCGGGAGCCAGTGGAGCTGCTGCAGGACAGGAGTGATGTGATCATAGTAGGAGGTTTGAGTGATGACACGGGCAGCTGAGTTCTGGACCATCTGTAACTTGTGGAGAGATTTGTTGGGGAGGCCGTAGAGAAGGGAGTTGCAGTAGTCAATACGGGAAGTCACAAGACTGTGCACCAGGATGGCTGTGGAGCGGGGCGTGAGAGAAGGACGGAGACGGTTAATATTACGGAGGTGGAAATAGGCAGACCGAGTAATATTGTTGATGTGTGAAGTGAAGGAGAGAGTGGTGTCGAGGATGACACCGAGACTCTTGACCTGAGGGGAGGGGGATAGCAGAGAGTTGTTAAGGGGATAACAAGATATATTAAAGATGTAATAAAGATGTATTAAATATGTAATAAGGATGTATTAAAAAATTAAACATGTAATAAAGATGTGATAAAGATGTATTAAATATGTAATAAGGATGTACTAAACATGTATTAAGATGTATTC
>JBBPBX010028418.1:23499-36589 GCA_038048925.1 Garcialebias charrua
TAAAAATAAACTTAAACAATTTAAACATGTATTACAGATGTAGTAGATGAATGAAAGATTTATTAAAATGTATTAAAGATGTATTAAATATGTATTAAAGATGTATTAAATATGGATTAAAGATGTATTAAATATGTATTAAAGATGTATTAAATATGCAATGAAGATATATAAAAGATGTATTAAAGATGTATAAAAGATGTAATAAAGATGTAATAAAGATGGATTAAAGATGTGTTGAAAATGTTTTAAAGATGTAACAAAGATGTATTAAAGATGTAATGAAGATTTAATAAAGATGTAATATGCACTAAAGATGCACTAAAATGTAATAAAGATGTATTAAATATGTAATAAAGATGTAATAAAATGTATTAAAGTATTAAAGATGTAATTTTTTTTCATTTACCCATTATTTATCCAGGCAGTCTTATTGAGCCACGAGAACTCATTTTCAAGAGAGACCTGTTAGGGAGCAGATGGTGGGGGTTAAGGGCCTTGCTCAGGGGCCCAGAGTGGGTGAATGAGGGTCGAGGCAGGTGTGGGTGTTTCACCTTTTTTCACCCACATTTTTTGATGTTGTCGGTACCGGGGCTTGAACCGGCGATCTTCCGATCACAGGCCCACTGTCTCTAACCACTGCCCCACCACTCCCCCTAATAAATATGTATTAAAGATTTAATAAAGATGTATTAAATATGTATTAAATATGTATTACAGATGCAATAAAGATGTAATAAAGATGTATTAAAGATTTATTAAAGACTTGACATGTTTCTTTATATAACTTTACTGGTAAAGTGAGGTCATACTTGTTTTTTTCAAGTTGCATTTCAATGTCTCGTCCTCCCACAGTCATCGCATATTTCATTTTCGCAGGTCTAAGGTGCTAAGGGGAAACAATAAATGGACCATGCAGTCAAGACTTGTTCATAGCTTGTATGAGGATGCAGATGAGTCACAATATTAAAGACTCCAGTGTTGTGTTGTGTTTGAAATACCTCTGCACTTCTTTTTCCCACTGTGTGAAGTCTGACAGGCTGGACCAGCTCGTAGTCTTTCTTCTCCTCATACTCTGGATTGTGACTTTCTGTGGACAAACATTTACAGAGGTGATCATGTTGAATCTACCTACATTATCTACCTACATTACACCATCAACAGGAAGTTTGCTTACTGTTCATCCACATGAACAGTAAGCAAATTTCCTGTTGTGGAGGATTCAACAACAATTCTTTTAAATATGATTTTAGGACACCTTGAAGGTAAGATTGCTTTTTATTGATTTTTCATCTGCTTTTTATTGTATTTAGCCTCACACTGTAGCAGATAAATTACAACGTCTGTATGAGAAGTGTGTCCAAAGTCCGGCTCGGGGGTCATTTGTGGCCCGTGTTCAAATTTACACTGGCCGGCAGCCTCTGTCATAAAATCTATAATATGCGGCCCACCGGCACCTTTGACTACAGAATGAAACACACGAACAAAATGCTATTTCATATTTCACCAGACGATGGCAGTGTGATCCTTTCCAGCCCTTTTCTAAAATGTGACTGTAACTAAAGAAATAAATTTGCAGCTGTTGAAAAGGAGACTGCACTGTTTTCCTCTCCTTTCTCCGTGGACCCTGATGATGCTCCAGACCACCTGGAGGATCTCTCTTAGCTGCAATGATGCCAAGTGTCGCAGATGGCACCAGAAGCTCCCTCTGGTCAACTTTTACCAGCAGTTGAATGAAGGCAGGTCCAGAGAACCACCAAGGTCCAGAGAACCAGTCATGTCCAGAGAACCAGTCATGTCCAGAGAACCAGTCATGTCCAGAGAACCAGTCAGGTCCAGAGAACCACCAAGGTCCAGAGAACCAGTCATGTCCAGAGAACCAGTCAGGTCCAGAGAACCAGTCATGTCCAGAGAACCAGTCAGGTCCAGAGAACCACCAAGGTCCAGAGAACCAGTCATGTCCAGAGAACCAGTCAGGTCCAGAGAACCACCAAGGTCCAGAGAACCAGTCATGTCCAGAGAACCAGTCATGTCCAGAGAACCAGTCATGTCCAGATAACCAGTCATGTCCAGAGAACCAGTCATGTCCAGAGAACCAGTCATGTCCAGATAACCAGTCATGTCCAGAGAACCAGTCATGTCCAGAGAACCAGTCATGTCCAGAGAACCAGTCATGTCCAGAGAACCAGTCATGTCCAGAGAACCAGTCATGTCCAGAGAACCAGTCATGTCCAGAGAACCAGTCATGTCCAGAAACCAGTCATGTCCAGATAACCAGTCAGGTCCAGAGAACCAGTCATGTCCAGAGAACCAGTCATGTCCAGAGAACCAGTCATGTCCAGAGAACCAGTCATGTCCAGAGAACCAGTCATGTCCAGAGAACCAGTCATGTCCAGAGACCAGTCATGTCCAGATAACCAGTCAGGTCCAGAGAACCAGTCAGGTCCAGAGAACCAGTCATGTCCAGAGGACCAGTCAGGTCCAGAGAACCAGTCAGGTCCAGATAACCAGTCAGGTCCAGAGAACCAGTCATGTCCAGAGGACCAGTCAGGTCCAGATAACCAGTCAGGTCCAGAGAACCAGTCATGTCCAGAGGACCAGTCAGGTCCAGATAACCAGTCATGTCCAGAGGACCAGTCAGGTCCAGAGAACCAGTCATGTCCAGAGAACCAGTTATGTCCAGATAACCAGACAGGTCCAGAGGACCAGTCAGGTCCAGAGAACCAGTCATGTCCAGATAACCAGTCAGGTCCAGAGAACCAGTCATGTCCAGAGGACCAGTCATGTCCAGATAACCAGTCAGGTCCAGAGAACCAGTCAGGTCCAGAGAACCAGTCATGTCCAGAGGACCAGTCAGGTCCAGAGAACCACCAAGGTCCAGAGAACCAGTCATGTCCAGAGAACCAGTCAGGTCCAGAGAACCAGTCATGTCCAGAGGACCAGTCAGGTCCAAAGAACCACCAAGGTCCAGAGAACCAGTCATGTCCAGAGAACCAGTCATGTCCAGAGAACCAGTCATGTCCAGAGAACCAGTCATGTCCAGAGAACCAGTCATGTCCAGAGGACCAGTCAGGTCCAGAGAACCAGTCATGTCCAGAGGACCAGTCAGGTCCAAAGAACCACCAAGGTCCAGAGAACCAGTCATGTCCAGAGGACCAGTCATGTCCAGAGGACCAGTCAGGTCCAGATAACCAGTCAGGTCCAGAGAACCAGTCATGCCCAGAGGACCAGTTATGTCCAGATAACCAGTCAGGTCCAGAGAACCAGTCATGTCCGGAGAACCAGTCAGGTCCAGAGAACCAGTCATGTCCAGAGGACCAGTCATGTCCAGAGAACCACCAAGGTCCAGAGAACCAGTCATGTCCAGAGGACCAGTCATGTCCAGAGAGACCAGTCAGGTCCAGAGAACC
Source organism: Garcialebias charrua (assembly GCA_038048925.1). Classification (NCBI taxonomy): domain Eukaryota; kingdom Metazoa; phylum Chordata; class Actinopteri; order Cyprinodontiformes; family Rivulidae; genus Garcialebias; species Garcialebias charrua. Next base: position 26,910 of record JBBPBX010028418.1, read on the forward strand.
AGTCATGTCCAGAGGACCAGTCAGGTCCAAAGAACCACCAAGGTCCAGAGAACCAGTCATGTCCAGAGGACCAGTCATGTCCAGATAACCAGTCAGGTCCAGAGAACCAGTCAGGTCCAGAGAACCAGTCATGTCCAGAGGACCAGTCAGGTCCAGATAACCAGTCAGGTCCAGAGAACCAGTCATGCCCAGAGGACCAGTTATGTCCAGATAACCAGTCAGGTCCAGAGAACCAGTCATGTCCAGAGAACCAGTCAGGTCCAGAGAACCAGTCATGTCCAGAGGACCAGTCATGTCCAGAGAACCAGTCATGTCCAGATAACCAGTCAGGTCCAGAGAACCAGTCATGTCCAGAGGACCAGTCATGTCCAGATAACCAGTCAGGTCCAGAGAACCAGTCATGTCCAGAGAACCAGTCATGTCCACAGGACCAGTCATGTCCAGATAACCAGTCTGGTCCAGAGAACCAGTCAGGTCCAGAGAATCTGGCTCCGCACTGTTAGATTCATCTACCTGGATTATTGAGCATCAGGAGGACAACACTTTGTGATGTTTCAAACAAACCTTCTGTAGGTATTTTTAATCTTCCTGATTTTTTCTAGACATAATTTGTCTTCAAAAATGAAACGTGGTAAAAATATCATGATGTCGTTTGTAGGACCTCGAAGTGGCAGACCGAGAAAGAGTACACAACAACCAGGTATACAAAAATAAGTGTTATTTATTTACAGGTGTGTTTGAAGGGAAGAGCTGGAAGAGAATGAAGTACAGGTGAGTATCCAATCTTGTTGTTTTGATGTTTGAATCTCGAAGTAATGGAATTGTCTTACTTGTTGTTTCAGGAGAAAGAACCAAAGGAGAGTTGAGGTCCTGGTTTCGTTGAGGAGATGGTGTAGATGAGGAGCGGTGGAGAGAGGAACAGGTAGACCCAGTATTTGTACAATCACTGAGATTGGACTCTTGAGGTTTCTGCAGGTACACTCGAGAATGCTGGAAGAAGCCTGTGGAAGGGCTTCAGAGGATCAGGACATGGAGGTCCTGGAGAGGAGCACAGACAATGAGGATTGGTTGTGAAGGAACAGTAAGGAGACTGGTTTCTAGTTTTACCCATAGGCAGAAGTTGTCCCAGCACTGAAGAGGTGTCTAGCCACTGCTTAAAAAGGCCACCAGAATCAGTCCTCCTCAGGCAGCAACAGGTGGGTCTCATTAGGTTAACTAGATGTGAGCTGTGGAGAGAGTGAGAGAAGGCAAACCAGAAAGAAACCAGGGATCCTACAGACCCCCCCTCCCTTCAAGAACCACCTCTCGGCGGTCTCAGCCTCTTTTCAGTGTGGTCCTTAAAAAAGTCAGTAATGAGAGTAGGGTCAAGGATTTGTGATCTAGGAACCCATGAACGTTCCTCAGGGCCGTGACCCTCCCAATCCACCAAATATTGACAACCACGCCCCAACGTCTCATATCCAGGAGGTGTCGAACCGTGAACGCAGGGTCATTGTCGATCAGGCGGGGTGTGGGAGGTTGGTAGGAGGATGTAAAGGACTGGTAGACACTGGTTTCAGGAGGGAGACGTGAAATGTAAGGTGCAATTTCATGGAAGAGGGGAGTTGCAACGCACAGCAGACCTATTCATTATCTTGACCACGGGAAGGGGCCAATGAACCGTGGGGCCAGCTTGCGTGGAGTGTCCCTGAGGGTGATGTCCTTGGTAGACAACCACATCCTCTGTCCGACTTGATAGGTGGGTGCCTCTCTCCGATGCTTGTCAGCAAAATGCCTGTTTTGTTCCACTGACCTGGAAAAGGCCTGTTTGGTGACACGTCAGGTCCTCCTGCAACACCTGATGTGCAGGTTGACAGAGGGAATGCCAACATCAACATCTTGCAAGGGAAACAGAGGGGGGGTACCCCAGTGCAGCTTCAAACAGGGATTTTCCTGTGGCCGCGGACACCTGGGAGTTGTGGGCATACTCAACCCATGGCAACTGTTAAGACCAAGAAGAAGGGTTGTTGACAATGACACACCTTAGCATGGCTTCCAGTTACTGGTTGCACCTCTCAGTCTGGCCATTTGACTGAGGGTGGTATCCCGAGGACAGGCTGGTAGAAGCACCGATTGCCTGGCAGAAGCCTCTCAAGACCTGAGAAATAAATTGGGGACCTCTGTCAGAAACAATGGCCACAGGGATGCCGTGGAGGCGAAAAACGTGCACCGTTATCAGGTGGGCTGTTTCCATTGCCGAGGGGAGTTTTGACGGAGGGATGAAGTGGGCAGACTTAGAGAAACGATCAATAATTGTGCAAATGGTGGTATTACCATTGGAAATGGGCAAAACCAGTAATGAAGTCGAGTGCAATGTGGGACCAGGGCCGGCTGGGGATGGGAAGGGGTAGTAATAGTCCTGCTGGAGGTTGTTTGCTATGCTTGCTCCGTGCACAGGTGGGACAAGCTGTGATGAAGTCCCTGACATCCCTTTCCAAGTTGGGCCACCAAAAATGGGTCTTGACGAGCTGCAGCATACGACGGATACCTGAGTGACAAGTAAATTTTGCAACGTGTATCCAGGTGAGTACCTTAATGACGGCAGCTGGAGGAACAAATCTCTTATCCCTAGGGCCAGTACCTGGGTCGGGTTCAGTCTGCTGTGTGTCCCGAATCACCTTGTCTATCTCCCATGTCATGATGTCCACCGTGCAGGATGGGGGAAGGATGTTTGTGGGGATCTCGAGTTCCTCCGCTATAGCGAACTGCCGTAAGAGGGCGTCTGGTTTCACATAAACATGTTCTTGGAATATATGATACGGAGAAATTAAATCTGGCAAAAAACAGTGACCAACGAGCCTGTCGAGCCTTGAGTCTCTTAGCGTTCTGTATGTATGCCAGATTCTTGTGGTCAGTGAGAACCACAAACGGTGTTTCAGCACCCTCTAGCCAGTGGCGCCACTCTTCCAGCGCCATCTTTATGGCCAGCAACTCCCTATCCCCAACATCATAGTTGCTTTCGGCTGGAGAAAGGCATCGAGAAAAGAAGGCGCAGGGATGAGGCTTGTTTTCTTCCACTGACCTCTGGGAAAGAGCAGCTCCCACCCAGATTCGGAGGCGTCCACCTCCACCATGAATTGTCTGTTGATGTGCGGGTGAGACAAAATGGAAGCTGTGGAAAACGAAGTCTTGAGGTCAGTGAAGGCTCTCTCTGCTTCTGGAGACCATTCAAACTTCCTGAGGGAGAATGTCAGTTGGGTTTGAGGAGTGGCGACCTTGCTATAATTCCTTATAAAACGTTGGTAAAAGTTGGTAAACCCCAAGAAGCGTTGAAGCTGTTCACGGGTCGTTGGAGTAGGCCAGTCCACTACTGCCTGAATCTTCACTGGGTCTGACCTTACCTGTCCTCTCTCGAAGATGAACCCCAGGAAGGAGACTGTAGAGACGCGAAACTCACATTTTTTGGTCTTGCCGCATAGATGGTTCTCTAGTTGACGTTGTAACACAGATTTCACATGATACATTTGTTGTTCTTGATCTTTTGAAAAAATGAGAATGGCGTCTAGGTAAACGAAGATGAACACCCCGAGGAAATCCAGCAGCACATCATTTACCAGTGTCTGAAAAATGGCAGGGGCGTTGGTTAAGCCAAAAGGCATGACCAAGTATTCAATATGGCCCATGGGAGTCTTGAAAGCAGTCTTCCATTCATCACCCTGACATATACGCATGAGGTGATACGCATTTCTGAGATCCAATTTTGAAAATATATTGTTGCTTCTTAAAGTTGCTCATAGACAGAATCAATGAGTGGAAGAGGGTATTTGTTTTTAATTGTAATTTGATTGAGTCCTCGGTAGTCAACGCATGGTCGGAGAGACTTATCTTTCTTTGCCACAAAGAAGAAACGGGCACCCAGAGGAGATGTGGATGGACGGATGATGCCACTCTTTAATGAATAGTGTTCTGAAGAATCATAAAGTAAAAACTGGTATTTCACAATGTTTTGTAAAGGACAACTATGAAATTCATGATGAGAATGAAATTGTAAATGGATTTAATCAATATTTTGTGAATGTTGTATCAAGCCTTGCAGCTAAAATACCAAAAGTAGATAATAATGTGATCCATTCAATTATAAGTTGTGCAAACAGTATTTTTTTAAATGGAACTGACAAAGAAGAAAAAAATGAATGTAGTAAAAAAATCTTACAGGTAAGAGATCAAAATACTGGGTGGATATGGATATGATGTTTGTAAAGGACATAATGAGTCATGTTATTGAGCCGTTTACATATACATGTAATTTATCATTTTCAACAGGAATATTTCAAGATAATATGAAAGTAGCTAAGGTAGTTCCTCTTTTTAAAAATGGTAATAAATGTGTGTTCAACAATTAAAAACCAATATCCTTGTTACCACAGTTCTCAAAAAATTCTAGAAAAACTATTTGTGAACAGACTAGATCAATTTACAGATAAACAAAATATTCTAAGTAACAGTCAGTATGAGTTTAGAGCAAAAAACTCTACATCAATGGCTCTCATGGAATTAATGGAACAAATAACAACTGCTGTCGATCAAAATCAATATTGTGTCAGTATTTTTGTTGATTTTAAAAAAAAGCATTTGATACTATAGATCACACTATTCTCCTTGAAAAATTGAACAAATATGGTATCAGAGGACCAGCATTACAGTGGGTATCTAGCTATTTGAAAGATAGGAAACAGTTTGTACAAATAAATGATGCAAGATCTGACCTCTGTAATATCACATGTGGAGTTCCTTAAGGCTCTGTACTTGGACCAAAGCTATTTATTTTATATGCGAATGACTTGGTAAATGTGTCAGGACTCCTTAAATGTGTACTTTTTAATGATGATACCACTTTTTTCTGTTTAGGTGAAGATATAGAACAAATGTTGGAATTGATAAAGACAGAATTGGTCAAAATAAAAACTTGGTTTAAACTCAATTAATTATCATTAAATCTAGAAAAAAAAACTAATTCCTGTACATGATATTCAGTAATAAAAAGAAAACTGTTGATGTTCCATTCAAAATTGAGGGTGTTGAGATTTATAGAGTGAGTGAGGTGAAGTTTTTGGGTGTTATCATTGATGACAAACTGACATGGAAACATCACATAAATTATGTAAGTAAATAGCTAAATCTATTGCAGTACTGTACAAAGTCAGAGACCTATTGAATGATAAAGCTCTGTATTTGTTGTATAACACACTCATTGTTCCACAAAATCTATTGTATTGATGTTTGGGGGAATGCGTGTAAAACAATCAAATCCTATTTTTGTATTACAGAAAAGAGCTGTAAGAATTATCACTAGAAAACATTACCGTCATCCATCAAGTACATTATTTTATCAACTGAAGTTATTGAAGTTCCATGATTTGGTAGATTATAATGTTTTCTCAGTTATGTATAGGGCTCAGAATAATGCATTATCTTTAAATATCCAAATGCATTTTGTTAAAAGACAAAGCTATTTGTAAAACCAAAATTCAGAACTAGTTTGAAGGGACAGTCTACCTCAATCCAGGGAGTTGGATTATTGAATGGTTTGGAGAATGAAGTTAAAAATGCCAAGTCAAGGTTTACATTTAAGAAAATGACCAAACCTAAATTGTTAAAAAATATTTTTCATTCATTCATTCAACCTTTATTTAGTCAGGTAAATCTTTTGAACCTCATGGGCTCATTTACGAAAGTGACCTGCTAAAACTAAAGAACAATGAACAGCAGTGGTATAATTTCCTTAAACAATAAACAATAAACAAACAAACAATAAACAATAGAAAACAAAAGAGAGAGAAAAAAAAGGATTTTTTTTTTAAACAAAGTATCAAAAAACTAGCAAAACATTATAAGGTAGACTTATAAAATCAAAGACAGGAACAAATCTGCATTGGTTTTTGCCAGGATTCCAACAGATTCTGAAAATATATATGAAGTAGTGTAATGTGTATTGTATTAGTTAGAAAATTAGAAAGAGTTACTCATTTTGTTCTGTTACTAGAAGATTATTGTCAAGCGCTCCAGTTACTGTGAGGTGTCCGCACTTGAAGGACCAGGACCAGACTTCCTTTTTCACTCAGCTTTCCTTTTTTATTCCAACAGTTGTACAGATGATACAGTTGATTTAGTCAACAGTGGTTACAACTAGTCAGGTGTTCAGCTAATCAGATGATCAGTTAATCAGCCTTTCAGAATGTCAGGTGTTCAGGTGAAAAACCTTCAAACAGAAACACAAATAAATTAAATACTTTGCTACAAATTCATACAATAAATGCTCAGATAAATATTCAATAATTACTTGAATAGACTTATCTTTTATGCAGAACAATTTATATAGAACAAACATTTACACATTCAGTGATTACTCAAATTAATTTTGTCTTCCTCCACCTAAAAGAAACAGATCCAAAAAGCACCTTAAAAACTCCAATCAATGAGCTTACCGATAGTCCTTTAAGTTTAAAGTCCCTTTCCTCACAGGTTTCAAGTCTCTGTGTCTGCTGCTGCCCGCCCTGCTTGCTGTGTTTTTTACAGCATGGCTGGTTTGCTGTTGTTCTTATAGTGCTGGCACGAGCTGCCAGCTGATTTAAATTAAGCTCACCTTGTCAGGCCTCACAGACATGCTGCTGTGCAGAGCATGTGCAGTGTGTGTGTGGTGCGCACGGTGTGGGCGGCGCCAGGTTGCCGTGACACCTCCCACTCGATCCTTATGTGGTAAACACAGAAAGATCGTACCTTTTCCGTCGAGCTAGTCACACTTTACTTGATCTTCAACCGGTACAAGGACAACAAGGCGCCGGACATCCCGATGCAGTATGGTACTTTGGTAAACTGTCTTGGGATCTCTGGTGACAGGTTTCGGAGTCTTCAACAAAACACTGGAACTTGGAGAGACTTTCACATAGACATCTCGGACGACACCTCTGGGATCTGGATTCACACTGATAACTTTTGCAAGCTTGAACTGCCCTCTTAGTGCGTTTTGGTCGCAGAGCCAAACTATGTCTCCAACAGCAACATTTCTTTCAGTAGTGTGCCACTTACTGCGAATGAAGAGGTTTGGACCAGCGAGCTGGCTCCAGGACTTCCAGAAGTTGTTGACCATGTTTTGCATTTGTTGGAGTCGTTTGAAGGGGTAGACAGTATAGTCAATACTTTTAAAGTCACCATTCTGTGTAGCACGTCCAAGTAGTAAAGTGTTTGGTGTGATGTACTGGATTCTCTCTTCTGTACTCTGAATTTTGGCGTCAATAGGCCTTTCGTTGGCAAGGTTGGCAGCTAACTGGAGTACTGTAAGGAACTCACTGAAGGTAAGACCTTCTACATTACCAAGACTTTGGAGTGCTTTTTTGGTAATCCTGACAGCAGCTTCGGCAGCTCCGTTCCGGTGAGGAGAGTCAGCTGGCAGGATTTTCCATGTCCAGTTGGTTTCATTTTTGGCAGCATACTCTTCAAGTGACTCTCGATTCTGTTCTCTCAGGTAAGTATACATTTCCTTTAATACAGGTTTTGCTCCAACGAAGTTGGTACCAGGATCAGACCAGATTTTCCGAGGATGGCCTCGGACTGCGGTGAACCTCTGGTAAGCCAGCAGAAAGCTTTCTGTAGATAATGTATTTGCCATCTCAACATGAATAGCTCGGCTGGACATGCAGCAAAACACAACACCCCAGACTTTCATTGTCACCCTCTTTCTGACATCATCCTTCACATGGTAAGGTCCAAATAGGTCGATGGATGTGAACTCAAATGGTGCAGAAGGAGTTGACCTCTCTACAGGCAAGTTTCCCATTATTTGCTTGCAGGTTCTTGCTTTTGCTTTCTTGCAAATGATACACTTGTCAACAACCTTTTGGGCAATAATTCTTCCCCTGATAACCCATGCTTTCTTCCTCATCCGCAGAAGGGTTCCTGCCACTCCATAATGTCCCTCGCTGTGTGCTTCTCTGGCTAAGAGGGTGGAGATCCAAGCTTGGAATGGTAAAAGAGGAACAGCTTTGCGGTCTTCGTTGAAGTTCTGAATTCGACCACCACAAACTAGAAGTCCAATTGTCTGATCTCTGTAGACGACTAATCTGTCTGTTGTAGTGTTGGGGAAGTTCACACCCATTTGTGCTGCAAGACAGAGATCTCGGAACACATCTCGTCTCTCACTGATTGAAAGGATCCCCGATGATGGTACTGCCTCCCACTTTTCTTGATCTGTGACCTTGACTTTCAGGAACTTTTTTGCTGCTCTCCAGATCCATGCCACAGTCCCAATCAGTCTTCTCAGGTTGCTGAAGCGTTTTTCATCAACTAGGCTCAGGATTACTTCTCCAGCAGGTGGTCTTGTGGACACTTCATGGGCTGGATCTTGGGCTGCCTTCAAGTGACCTCTGGTCAGAATGGCTACAAATGTCTTTTTCTGGATTTTTTCAACTTTATCTCGAGCTTGTGCAGCAACATCTTTGGCAGATCTTTTTGGCCACTTATCATCAGGAAGTTGGAGGAACTTTGGACCTAACTGCCACTCGGAGTCCTCAGTCAGGGCTCCAGGACTGGCCCCTCTGGTAATGATGTCTGCGATGTTCACCTGCCCAGGAATCCACCACCAGTCATTGACATCAGTACTGCTCTGGATTTCCCCAACACGATTTGCAAAGAATGTTTGGTAACCGTAGCTTTCTCGCTGGATTGCTCCCAGTACAGTTTGACTGTCAACAAAATGATACCATTTCTTGATTTTCACACGGCAGTGTCTCTGGAAGTAGTTTTTTAGACGGGCAGCAAACACAGCTCCACATATTTCTGCTTTCACAGGATCACCTTTCTGATCGAGAGGGGTCAGCTTTGCTTTAGCCTCGACCAGCCTCACGACGATGCCGCTTTTGCAGTTCCAACGAAGATACATCACTGCGCCATATGCATTCTCACTTCCATCAGAGAACGTAATGGCAGTGGGCTCTGTGCAGGGATCTGGTGGAGTTAGAGATCTGGCAAACTGAATTTGGCTCAAGTTAGCATACTCTTCTAGAAGCTTTATAGAATCTTCTCGAAGCCCTTCAGACAAAGCAGTATCCCAAGTATCTTCTAAACAGAACTTTATTTTAGCTTCTTGAAAAGCTCTCCTTACCAAGATGGCACCTTTTTGCTTGGCAGGAGTCACAAGGCCTAGTGGGTCATACAGGCTGGAGACTTGGCTCAGAAGTTCTCTTCTGGTGAGTGGATCAGGGGTTTGGTTTCTGACTTCTTCTCTGAGCAGGTCTTGACCAAGACGCATTTTCTTCTTTTTCTTTGAGAAGTTCACTGCAACCATGACATTGAGCTTGTCATTGTCAATGGTGTAACCAAGGCCTAGAGCTTTGTTGTCATTTTCTGCCAGTTGGTTAGGCAGGATCATGGTGATTGGCTCTGTCCTGACTATTTTTGTTGTCTCACCTTTGGGACCTTTCCTCCCACTTTGACTGGAGTAGACCCAAGGCTTCATGTAGAATTGTCCGGCTTTCAGAATGTGCTCGACGTTGGTCGTGAGGCGTTTCAGATGCTCAAAGTCATTGTGTGAAGTCAGGATGTCATCGACATAAGTATCCTCCTCTAGCACACGTCTTTCTTCTTTAAAGCGCTTGAATGCAGGTAAATTTGCGGTTTCTCGCATGGCAACTTGGGCTATGCAACCA
>JBBPBX010028420.1:0-36588 GCA_038048925.1 Garcialebias charrua
GATGTCTGGGGAGGGGAGACTGACTCCAACAGACTTCTGTGCAGCCTTCACCACTCTCTGCAAAGCTTTTCTTTCTGCAGCTGTGCAGCCTCCATGCCACACGTTGATGCTGGAGCACAGGATGCTCTCCACTGCACACCTGTAGAAGGAGGTGAGGACTGAGCTTCCCAGACCAGCTCGTCTCAGCCGTCTGAGGAAGTAGAGTCTCTGATGAGCTTTCTTAATCAGACTGGTGGTGTTGTTGCCCCAGCTGAGGTTATCATTTAGATGCACACCCAAATACTTGTAGCTGGAGACCACGTCTACTGCAGATCCTGCTATGCTCATGGGGAGGTGGGGGTGTTAGGTGTGTTTGTTCCTTCTGAAGTCCACAATCATCTCCTTTGTCTTCTTCACATTGATATGAAGGTTATTTTCTTTGTACCAACTCTCCAGCTGTACCACCTCATTCTTGTAGCTGGACTCATCGTTGTTTGTGATGCATCCCAACACCACTGTATCATTTGCAAACTTTACAATGTGACAGCCTGGATGGGTAGGTGCTAGGGCTTTAACAGACTACTCGAGTAATCTACACATGGATTCCTAGGACATCTATTGAGTTTTTAAATTTCACATCAAGTATTCATAGTGACATCTTCACATCACAGTTACAGAATAGAAAATGAATCAACTTCCTGTTTAGAGCTCGGGAACCGGTGTTACACCATATTCTGTGACCACCGTATATTGTGACCGTAGGGGGCGGTGTTGACGAAAGACATTTAGCCTACGATAGAGATCTGTCTACTATCGGCTAACCATAGCAATGTTGTGTCTGATGTAAAATCAGAGTTGTCAGACTTAATTGTTACTTGTTTGTGTTGAAAACTGTGTGTAAGTGGTGTTAAAGTCTTTTCTTTGAGAGCTAAGTAGCGAAGCTACAAGCTAACCACATCCAGCTTGCCGTACTGTTGCCGTTTTCTGACGCAAAATGCTGTGTTCCGCTGAAAGTTTTTTTTTTCAGTCGAAAGTTAAAGTAAGCTTTAGAGAAACCTGCTCTCTGATCTGTGAAAATAATGCTGTGTTGTGTGATTTTACTGTGAGACCCTCTCTGGTCAAAGCCATAGAGGAAACTGGTCACTATTTTGTGTCAGCTCTCCTTAAAGCGGAAGGAGATGCCCATTAGAGGGTTGGAGGGCAATCTATCAACTTCTTTTTGTAACCACTTCCTGGATCTCTTTTCAGTGGCTAAGTCACTAAGGAGTGTCATAACTTTCTCATGATAGACTTTCTGGTAAAAAAAAAAAAGAAGTTGATAGCCTGAAAATTTTGGAACAGGACAAGGCTATTGACCATTCTGTACCACAGACTGTACCCAGGGGAGGCTACACCTAGTATGTATGGTTTACCTAAAATTCACAAACAAGGTGTACCTTTAAGACCAATTGTTTTTTTTTTGTTTGTTTTTTTTCCTTTATAGATGGCCTCCCTTCTCACCTTACAGCCATCCTCTCACACCAATATGATTTTTGTTATAGAGAGAAAGAAAAGATAGAAAGTAAGACAACAAAACAACAATTATCCACAAAAAGAGCACAAGGCAAACACACCCAACCTCCGTCCGCAATCCTGCAAAGCACATGACAGAACACAGCAACGAAACATACATGCATAAAGACTAATAATATTCATGACCTTGCAGTAGATTTCCATAAATAAACATACCCATACCTACAAATATATATACAGTATACATACATATGCATTCATATCACATATCCATCTACATATCTGCATATGATATCTACATATACATCCCTGCATCCATTTGTGTGTGGTTGTGAGCATGCATAAGTGAATAAGGTTCCTCCAATAGAACATTTAGTAGCGACCGTGAAGCATCAGAGATCCGTTCCCCCAAGGCCAGAGGTAGACGAAGGGGCGATCAAAGCCCAAGACCCCAAGAAGGACCCGAGCCCAGAGTCCCCAGGGTCACCCGAACAGGACGAGCCACTCACCGCTCCCCAGATTGGGCCAACTCCTCCCGACCAAGGGGGAGAACCGGACGAGCTCCACCAGCGACCACACACAATGACCCCCGGGAGACCAACAGCGACAAGCCTAAAGGCCCCCGCCGGAGCCCGCTGCACTGACGTAGCCTCAGGCCCGGACACCGAGGCCCGGGCACCGGGGACGCACACCCCTCAGGCCCAGACCCTATAGGACCAGAGGACCCGAGCTCCACCAGGCCGAGCCAACACACGCCCAAGTGCCCAACCCCCGAAAGCGATAGCAAGGGCCCTCAGCCTGCCCGCAGGCAAAAGGACACCCACCCGGGAGCCACGTGGTAGGAGCGCAACATCAAGTGGCCTTAGATGTAACAGAGAGGGGGCAGTCCAAATCCTAGCCTGACAATTAGACATTCATACACAGACACACTCACTCAGACCCACCCTCATCCTCACTCACACAAAGACAAACCATAACGACACGTTCCATTCATAATCCTGATGCACCCTCTATACCCCCTAGGTCCAAGACATGTACATGCCCCCTACATGGGGCATTCCATACCCAAACCCAGGAGGTAGGCCCATTCATTCTGGGGTGGAGAGTAGCCGACATCCCAGATTAGGCCCAATCCTCTCCCTGCCGACAGGACAACCAAGCCCAAGCAGCCCCAGGGAAAGCGCAATGCCAGCCCCGCCCATGGCAAACCCCCCCACATCCCAGGACAACCCCTGATGGCCCACCTCCAGAATGTCCGTCAGGCAACCAGGGGGTTAAGAGAAAAATAAATAAAAATAATATATATATATAAATAAATACATAAATAAATAAAATTGAAATTAACAAATCTAGACCCCGACACACACACCCCCGTCCCCAAATGTGCTGTTGGTGTGTTGTTGTAAAGTGCACTTAAAAAGGAAAGAGAAGGAGCAAAGGCTGGCATTATACCAGTTTCCCCTCCACTCCAACTCTAACCCAGGCCCTTATTGTCTAAATGCATAATTGTGAGTGAGCATAGGCACAGGGGGCGAGAGTGATGTCATCCCGCCACCCATAACCATAGTGCTCATTCCATTCCCTATATGTGACTTTTATGAGGATGTTTATGAGTGAATGTCTAAAGTGTATAATAAAATTGAGTCCCAGGTGGTTCTGAACAACAGAGATGTAAAAACGTTGCAGCACACCCGAGTCTCAAAATCCCTACATGTATTAATTTGAGATGAAGAGGGCGGAGGTGCGTGGTGAGGGATGGGGAGAAAATATCTGCAGGAACAATGCTCCCGCAGCGAGTCAGCTCCCCCGCTGACCCTACATACCCCCCCAGTTCGCCAAGGTCCACCCAAGGAGCGAGGCAAAAGAAAACACCTCTCCGACCGCCAGGCCATTGAGTCAAGACCAGAGAGGGACACGGCCCGAGGGCCGCCAACAGCAGAACCAACAGCCCACATCCACCAGGGCCGCCACGACCCCTACGAACCGCAGTCAGCCCGCCGCCCAAGAAGACACAAAATCCCACATGGACGACACGGCCAAGAGCGCCCGCCTAACCGCCGACAGAGCCAGGAAGCACAGAGAGCGGGCCCCAACCAGGGCCCGCACACCGACCATGCATAGTCCCAGACCATCATCAAGGACATCCACCTAGTCCCCAACCCAGAAGAAATACTACACCCACCCTTCATACTAACAACTTTCAGAACACATAACACACTAGACACCCAGGCTGGGTTAACCCGCCCCCTCCCATTGGCCACCAGTCACGCTCCCAGACACCCAACCCCCCAGCACATGAACCCCCAACCCACCAGCGAGCCGAGGGCCCCCGGCCAGAGCCGGGCACCAGAGCGCGAGCCAGCCCATAGCCCGGCGACCCGCCCGCCAGAGCCCAAGACCCCCGATCCCCACCAGGCCCAAGCCCGGGGACGACACGCCCCCAGAATCCCAAGCTCCCGGCGCCCACCCCGAAACCACCCCAGCACAGCCGGGTCACCGACCGGCGACCCATGACCGCCGCCACCGACCACCCGAGGGCCCGCATGCCGCCCCCAGCAGACATCCCCCAGAACCCCCCGGTCCTCCCCAGGTCGAAGGCAGGGTCCTCCCCGCCCAAGCAGCCCCAACCCCCCGGCGCCCCAAACCCCAACCTCCCCCCACCAGCCCCAATGCCCCACAAGGCCAGATCCCAGACCCCCCACCCTCACTACGTAACGGAGCCGATCAAAGAATGCCAAATAGATTGATCCGATGTGTCGGCAGATGCTGTTTCAAGACTACAGTAATATGATCTAACAGAAGTCACGTCGTTGTTCGTTTGTGTTTGTGATGCAAACCGAAAAGGAAACACTTTTTTCTGTGGGAGTGATTCTCATAAACCACATCAGGCGTGCTGGCTCTAATACGTTATCATTATGAGATACGTCCTGCCTGTGACACACGCACACACACGTGCATGCGCTGTCATCTCCACTCCATTTGCATAAAGAGGGCTTTTAGCGATGCCCTTGTAGCCTCAATGACAGTATTCTGCATAATTCGATGAGTGAGCAGACGCACAGAGCAGCCTGCACACTCGTGTGTTTGGTGTTATTTGGAATTGAGACGTTTCTCAGAAAATACGGAGTTCATTTTAAGAAACGTGCAAATATTTGGTCACGATAAAGTCAGTCCTTCAGTTAGAGCGTAGTAGACCGTGTAACTAGTACAAGTATAGCATGTCTTGTCTTACGTCATGGTAAACATAACAAACGATGTTTGTTATTATAGTTCTATGATTTGGTGGATTATAACATTTTGTACTTATGCATAGAGCTCAAAAAAGTACACTACCGTCAAATATCCAAATGTATTTTGTGAAAAGATCAAGCTGCTACAATCTCAAAGGGAAATATGTATTTGTAAAACCGCAATTTAGAACTAGTATGAAGGGAAGAACTACCTTAATTCAGGGAGTAGGATTGTGGAATAACTTAAAGACAAATTAAGGAAGCCAAATCAATCCCTGTCTTTAAGAAACTGCTTAAAGTTGAATTGTTAAACAAATATAACGAATGTATTTAAATGAGTAATATATACAATTGAAAGTTGATTGAGTTATTTACTTATTATTATTATAGAAAATTTTGTTTAAATTCTATTAGATAAATAAGGAGCAGATTTAATAAGATATTTCTTCATCTGCTACCTTTCATTTTATATTTTATACATTTTTTTCTTTATATGTCTTTTCTTTATATGTTTTTTCTTTATATTTTTTTCTTTTTCAATTACATATGTTAATTGTTGTAATTCATTATGTAAATATTTTCTTTAAAAAAATTCTCTCTTCAATTACATATATGTTAATTATTGTAACTCATTATTTAAATAAAATAAAAAATGTAGCTAAATGATAGAAGAACAAGAGCACTGGATAAAGCCAAAATGAGAAGACACAAAAGACAAAAGCAAGACACCAACTAAAAGCTAAAAGTAGCTAAGCACAAGCTAAAGCTAAAAGAAGTAAAACAAATGGTAAATTATAAAAGAAACAAAACACTAGATAGAAGCCAAAAAAGAGATAAGAAGAAGCAAGGCACTAGCTAAAAGTTAAAAAGCAAAACACTAGCTAAAAAATTAAACTAATAAAACCGTAGCTAAAATTTGCTAAACTTGAGATTAACTTCTGTTTATTTTAGATCCTGATTTTTATTTTCAGCTTTTCTTACGGGCCTGTGTAGACTGTTTTCTGGGAAAGGTTCGGGTGTTTAATTTAACTCTTGGTAGAAACGACGTCTTGCAGCTAAATAAGACAAAACGTACCTCTCCCGCTGCACCACCCTGTCCAACCCTGTCCACCCTGTGTTCCCAGCTTGAATTACTTCAAGTTCTCAGCTCTAACTAACGTGTCACTGAACCGTGCGAGGCGGGGAGTTTAGTGTGATTTTTACATCAAAGTCTATTTTCACCCGGAGACGTTTGGTAAAAGCAGAGACAAAACAAGACTGAGCGGTTGCCAGATCATAATTTACCAGCTGCTCGAACCAAAACGAGATGAAAACCTTTGATGCAGGCGACTGTTGTTTAACAAAAACCAGAACCTCCATCTCAGAATGCTCAGTTCATACAACCAGCTTTCAGACACGTTTAAAAGTCGAAGCTGCTCCCAGGCGGATTTGCAGCCTGCAGCGGCATCCGTTGACTCACACGACGTTTGTCTGAAGTTGAATATCTAAAACTGAATTCTTCGGCTGTTTTATTGTAATCAGCTGAAAAGCAGCAGCACTTTTCATCTCCTGCTTAACGTCTTCTGCCAGAGTCCTCCCGTCCAGTGCCAGCATGAATAGATATCCACTGATAACACCTAATGTGTCCTGGCAACCACAAGATGTCCCTGAAGTTTTCACTTGTCGACTCGTTTGTTACGATTGTGTAATGTAACAAAAAAAAAAGTGAATAATTTTGCTTTGATCTTAGCGAATTGAGATTTCGCTGCACATGCTGTAATAGAATTCAGTGTTCAATATTTGATGAGAAAGCACTTTTGGGCCAACACATTTGTTAGGATATAAAAGCATTAAAAGAAAAATAGAATAACGCTCCTCTCACTGCAATTTAGTTTAACATTTTTTGTTGCTGCTGCACCAACAAGGATCCATTTTTTAGACAGATTTATTCAACATAAAAGTAAATATACAAAGCATGTTGCTCATAACAATAAAGCACATCACTCCTGTAGTATGTCCATCATCTGACAAACGTGTGCCGCAAAGTCTGGATTAATCCAAACCACGTTAGCTGTCATGGCTAACTGGCTTGCTAATGCTAACTCATCTTACCAAAACAATGTTGACGTGTTTGTTTGGGATCCCAGACAAAAGTTTTAAGTTTTCTGAAAATAAACTTACTAAATATGTTTAATAATTGCTATATTTTAAAATGCTTTAGCCAAAAATTTTAGATTTTAGCATAAGTGTTGACAGCTAATATAGCATCTAGAACGTGTGTCAAACTCAAGGCCCGCAGGCCAGATGTGGCCCGCCTTTGGTCTGTCGCACAATACATAAGTCAAAGGGGTGCACTCACAAATTATGTTTCCCATAATGCATGCCGATTATGTTACCTGCGAAGTCACAGCATCCCACCACTAGTTTGCAGTTTTTCCACATAAATATAATTTCCCAAACGAGTGGAATTAAGAAATACAAACTCTGATTCCCAAATTCCAGGAAGAAGAAAAAAAGATGCAGATGGAAGTCTGTATCAAGAAAGGTGGAAAGGTGAATATAGGTTTGTGTCTTTTGTGTTATTAGGCAGTGGCGGTCGTCAGAGTACAATCTGTGTCGGCATTTTGACACCAAATACAAAGCTAAGTACTGTACCGGTATGTCAAAGTGAGCCTTCAACCCGTACGCTGTTATTTTGAGTTTATTATTATTAAATGTCTTATATTATGTTAAATTTGCAGCAATGTCTTTGGGATTGTAGGTTTATGTGTTTATGCAGGCAAATGTTTTCTTAATAATACCATCTGTCATCAGTTGGATGTATGGCCCTTGCCAGACTGTGTAGCCATTTGTTTTTTGTAAAAGGCTACACCTGTCACATGATCTTAGCAGCTCACAATTGTTGGTTGGATCATTATTATGCCCCTCTTAACTATGACAAACAGTTTTGAACAAAGTTAATGTCATAACTTGTTATTTTTCCTTATTCACTTGGAAAGTTTGATCATTGATATATGGAGGGATGTGGGTTTCATAACCTGGCAAATTAAAAGGTTTTGCTGTAACAGCAGAGATATTTTTCTACATCTATGCAAATACTGTATTTGTAAGTTGACTAAGTAAAACATTAAGAGTTATTTAACATTAAAGGGTAGCTATGTTGGGCAGCACGGTGGCACAACTGGTAGAGCTGCTGCCTTTCAGCGAGAAGGTTGCCGGTTCAAATCCCGGTCTGGGGGTCTTTCTGGGTGGAGTTTGCATGTTCTCTGCATGCATTCGTGAGTTTCCTCCAGGTACTCCAGTTTCCTCCCACAGACTAAAAACATGATGTTAGGCTGATTGGTAACTCTAAATTGTCCCTAGGTGTGAGTGTTTGTCTCTATGTCTCCCTGTGATGGACTTGCGACCCATCCAGGGTGTACCCCGCCCCTCGCACAGTAGCCGTTTTCGCATTGGCCAGCCCTCAATACCCCGGGCCGCCCCTGGGTGGCTCTGGGCCACCCGCGTTCATTACGCATTTGCCGCAGAGCCGCCTTGAAGTGGGTGGGCAGTTCTCTGGAAGTGGGTGGGGTGCTCTCTTCACGTGGGTGGAGTGTTCGTGTTTTAAGAGAGGAGACTCCGCAAAAAAAAAATTGTTAGCTGGATATATATATATTAGTGTTTCTGAGTTTAATTTTTGTTAATAACTGATCACAAATCAGCTTATGTTACAACGTAAATAACAACGAAGCGCGCACCCATTTCCGCCTTTCAGCGCGACCTGAATGTCATTAAAATATAACTAATATTGTCTAACTGTTGCGCGCAGCCAGGGTTTTAAAATATAACTAATAATCTCTAACTCCTTTGCGTATCTAGAATGTCAAGAGTGGTGATTCCTTCATAAGCAACATGAACTCCTAAAAAAAACAATCCGCCGCCGTGGCTTACGGCGTTAATGCTGTTGTGTCTTAACCAGACGAAGCGGGTTCGCGTCCCACCTGGGACAATGTTTTTTTTTTACGTTTGTCTTTTATTGGAGTAAATAAAAAGGAGTTTGTTTGGTAGATAAAAAGGAGTTTGTTTGGTAAAATGCTTAACAAAACTCCTTTTTATTTACTCCAATAAAAGACAAACGTAAAAAAAAAACATTGTCCCAGGTGGGACGCGAACCCGCTTCGTCTGGTTAAGACACAACAGCATTAACCCCGTAAGCCACAGCGGCGGACTGTTTTTTTTAGGAGTTCATGTTGCTTATGAAGGAATCACCACTCTTGACATTCTAGATACGCAAAGGAGTTAGAGATTATTAGTCATATTTTAAAACCCTGGCTGCGCGCAACAGTTAGACAACATTAGTTATATTTTAATGACATTCAAGCCGCGCTGAAAGGCGGAAATGGGTGCGCGCTTCGTTGTTATTTACGTTGTAACATAAGCTGATTTGTGATCAGTTATTAACAAAAATTTAACTCAGAAAGACTAATTCAGCTAACAATTGTTTTAGGGGTTTCTCGTTTCTGTAGTTAAATATGAATGAAATTCAACCCTCGCGCTGAGGTTGTTTGAATGAGTCCCGCCCCTGCTGCAAACAACGAATCAAATGTGAGCAGTACATGACGTGAAACTGGCTCCGTCGGGCTCGGCCCGATAAGAACCACGGTGAAGATGGTTCCAGAACAAGGGTGGATCCCGGGCGGAAAAGGTAAATGCGAAGACGCCGAACCCGGGTTAGAAGCTGGGAGAGCCGGGGAGGGCTGGCCAATGCGTAAACGGCTAGTGATTGCTGGACATGGGAACCGGCGACCCCCATGACCCAAAAATGGAAGAAGCGGGTAAAAGATAATGGATGGATGGGTAGTTATGTTTATTTTACATTACACTTAGTTAAATTTAGCTACATTTAGTGTCTTAAGTTACATCTGGCCCTTTGAGGGCAACTGTTATGCTGATGTGGCCATCGGTGGAAATTAGTTTGACACCACTACTTCAGCTGGATCCAGCTTCTCCATAGTTTTTTGCACCGAAGATACCAGGCCGAACTAGTCTGTCCTTCTACAGTAGAGCATCATAGACTATGGACACTTCCAAGACTCGTTTAAAAACATATTTATTTCCTGACATTTAAACCAGACTGAGACATTTCATTTATTTTCAGTTTTAGCTATACTACTTTTACTGTATTTTATTGTTGTGCTCTTTCTATTCATATTAATTTATTGATTCTTTGGATGTCTCATTAAGTCGGCCATATGAACTCAGTGAGCTTTTCTGCAAATGTAAAGATCTTCTTTCATCCCGTCAGACATTACAACAGGCAACAATATGAGATTAGGATAGTTTAAATCACACATTGGGATTAAAAGCACAACAAGGAAGAGAAAACCCATTGACAAAAACAAGAGTGTCCGAGAACAGATGGACAGGGGCGATCACCAGGCTGGATGGAGACGGTGGGGTTTGTCGGGATGGGTTTTAAAGGGAAGCCCCGTGTCTGAACATAAAGGGATTTACCCCCGTCCAGTTTAATAAAGCAGCCTGTGTAATTACAGCACAGTTTACTAGCTGGAGGGAAATTCAATCCCTTCGAAACAGCAAAAAGGGTGAGAAAGGATGTAGATAAGGAGGTGAAGAGAGAAGGGAATTCAAAAGGAAAAGGACAGTGAATACGGTAGTTTTTCCACAATTTCCATTATCTTTGTTCAGCAAATTACACTCCCAGGCTCAGAAGCTGTACTGTGCAGTGTTTCTCCTTGTTTGCAAAAATAATCTGCAGTAGGTTTAAAAAAAAAAAAAACACTCAAAAATCCATGAGACTCCAGGATAACTCCGGAAAAATGAACAGTAGCCGGTGACAGTTTGCCTTTGCTGCAGCCGGGTGTCATTTAAAGACCTCCTTGGGTGTTTTTTTTGTCTTTTATTGTTGAGTCGCAGTTTGGCATCGCTAATCAAAGAGCGATGGAGAATCGCTGCTTCAGTAAAATCAAGAAACAATTAGGAGTCGCATTTTTTGTGAACTGTGTGACATTTCGGTTGATTGCAGAGAAAGAAGCAACGGGAACGAGGACGCACCGTTCGTGTGTTTCGGTACGAGGGCGCGAACGAGTCCAGGGCGTCTTCAAATCAGTTTAATTAAAGAGTATTGATGCATGAGATTAGATTGGAAGCCTATGGTGTAAAGGATATGATTACACAGAGAGGAAAAAAGAGAACAGACAGCATTAAACAGAGTGAGAGTGATGGCGAGAGACTTGGGAGAGAGCGGAGGCTCTGATGGTCGCCTGTGGCGAAGCTCGTCACGTCTGTCCCGTGATGCTCCTTAGACTGCCACAGCACTCGGGGTGTTTCCCATCTTGATGTGTTGTTTTCTGGCAGCGTGTAGATCTGTGAGTGAAAAATCTCTGAGCAATCTGAGAAGATAATTAGGAGTCTCAAGAAATCTGTTGGCAGAAGTCAGCGAGACTGCTGCAGGATACAAACATGTGAGTGCAAAGTGTCTTTGTTAGTGTTGCCTCAACGTTTGATTGAGATTAGATTTAACAAGCAGCATGGTGGATTAGTGGTTGCAGTGTTGCCTCACTGCAAGATGGTTGTGTGTTCAGTCCCCGGTTGGACCTGGGGTTCTTTCTGTGTGGAGTTTACATGTTCTCTTCGTGTTTGTGTGGGTTTTCTCCGGGTACTCCAGTTTCTTACTACAGTCCAAAAACAGGTATGCTAGGTAACCTTCAGGCTCAGGCCTCCCTTGGTGAAAGAGATCTGTGACTTCAATGGGATTTGCCTGGTTAAATAAAGGTAAATAAATAAAACTTTTTTCTTTCTTTTTTTTTTTACCGGAAAAGGGTTGGATGCCCCGTCCAGAGTCTTTGCCTCATGTGGAGGAGTTTAAGTCTCATCTTATTCACAAGTGATGGTGGGAAGGAGGATGAGATGGATTGATGTAATGGAGCCCTCATCCTCAGTAATGAGGGCATTGCTATGGTCAGTTGTGGTGAATAAAGAATTGAGCTGAAAGGCAAAGGTCTGGATTTACTGGTCTGTCTACATTCCAACCCTTGCCTGTGGTCACAAGCTTTGGGTCATGACTGAAAAATCGAGATCCCGGATACAAACAGTCAAAATGAACTTCCTTCGTAGGGTGGCCAGGCTCAGCCTTAGAGATAGGGTGAGGAGCTCCATCATCCGGAAGGCGTTTGGAGTGGAGGCACTGCTCCTTCGTATCAATAGGAGCCATTTGAGGTGGTTTGAATATCTTATTAGGACGCCTCGCTTTAGAGGTTTTCCATGTACATCTCATTGGGAACTCATTAGGATGAAGACCCAGATCTTGTTGGAGGGAATATATATCCACTCTGGCCTGGGAATGTCATGAGGTCCCACAGGAGGAGCTGGAAAGTGTCGTTGGCAAGAAGGAGGTCTGGGTCTCTCTCTCCAGGGGCCTCATGTACAAAGACGTGCATGGATTTCCTTCTGAAACATGGCGTATGCTTAAATCGAGAAAACGGCATATGCACAGATAAATCCAGATGTATGAAACCAACGCACAAATCCAAACACTCTTCCTTTATGCATCCTGGCAGCACGGTGGCACAACTGGTAGAGCTGCTGCCTCTCAGCGAGCAGGTCCCCGGTTCAAATCCCGGTCCGGGGGCCTTTCTGGGTGGAGTTTGCATGTTCTCTCCGTGCATGCGTGGGTTTTCTCCGGGTGCTCCGGTTTCCTCCCACAGTCCAAAAACATGCATGTTAGGCTGATTGGTAACTCTAAAATTGTCCCTAGGTGTGAGTGAAACAGGTCCCTCTTGCAAATGGGTCCCCGTGGCTCAACGAGGCTAGCCTGTATAAATAAAGGTTGAATGAATGAATCCCAGTCAATGTGGAATTGAGCGCACATGAGGGAATATCTGACTCCTCCTTTGACACGCCTCCATTTAAATATGCAAATAGCTTTAAATATGACTGGCACCTGAGGAATCTTCTCTGCGCTATCAAAAAGCTTGTCTACACACGGGAAATATAGGAACTTTAGGGAATACGAGTTGGAGACACTTCTAAATGTGGTAGAGTGACATAAAAACATTCTGTTTGGCATGCTGTTCTCTGGTATTAGCGCAACAAGCACAAGAGGAGTGAGTGAGACAATGTGAGTGAAGCTGTAAATGCTGTGAGATCAGAGCAGCGCACACCTGCAGAAATTAAGAAAAAAAGGTGGATGTGAAGTGAAGGACAACTACCCATCAACACTTACTTGGACAACTGTTATTGTAAATGAAAGCAGCAGTGCGCCGGAGACAGTCCAAGTTATTTCACACTTGATGCAAGTGTTTATTGACATAACTACTCAACACACAGACAATCAGGCTTGGTTGAACACTCTGAAACTGTAGTTTCACCAGCAAAGACAGGAAGTCACTCACTTGAACCACTGACTAGTAATGATACGAAGATGACAGGATGATAAGATAAGAACTTTATTGATCCTGCAGAAAGTTGTTGTATACCGTAAAGTCTGTGGGGGCACACAGGCTCTATATGCATCAGGGGGATAATATTAGGACAATTAAATGAATTTACTCACCAAGAAGCCACCCATCCCACACCGTGCCAGCTTGTCTGTTCCCAACTACGCTGTTCATTAGAATGAATGAATTGTGAGTTGAGCCAGGTCACCTCATCACGTTAGTTGCTTTCGCACATCTCTTATAATTTGTACATTGACTGAATGAAAACGCTTCCTTTTAACATAAACATATTATGTGATGGTGCTTTTATAACAATGTGTGTGCAGTCAATAGTTCCAATTATATTTGGAAAAGCGGCTGTAGCTGCAAATTACACTTTAATGCTGGCTTGTTCAGCTGCATTGTAGGGAATTTGGTATACCTGGTCATGCGCGTAGGCAGGGGGGGTTCGCTCGGTTCGAACGAACCGCACACTTTGCCTATGAAGTCCCTCCTAGGGATTTTATGAGAGGCGGTTCGTTTAAAGGAAACGTGGACCTTGAAAGAGCAACACGCCTCGGTAGTTCACTGGAAACACGTCTGGTTACCGTTCCAAACCTTTTCTCGACTCGGGTTCGAACCTCACTTGGTTGAACTTATTTTACGTTTGTCTTTTATTGGATTTAAAAAAAAGGAGTTAATATGCCTGTGGTTAACACAAACTCCTTTTTTTTATCCAATAAAAGACAAACGTAAAATAAGTTCAACCAAGTGAGGTTCGAACCCGAGTCGAGAAAATGTTTGGAGCGGCAACCCGACGCGTTTCCAGTGAACCACCGAGGCGTGTTTCTCTTTAAAGGTCCACGTTTCCTTTAAACAAACCGCCCCTCATAAAATCCTGGCTACGCTGATATATAAAGGGCGGCCGTGGTGTAGTGGTAATGGCAGTCGTCTCCCGATCGGAAAGTTGGCGGTTCGACTCCCGGGACCCGCACCATGTGTCGTTGTGTCCTTGGGCAAGACACTTAACCCTGAGTTGCTCCCGGTAGGACTGGAAAGCACCTTGCATGGTAGTCTGCCGCCACCGGTTTATGAATGTGTGTAGCATTCAATATATGTGTAGCACTTTGAGATTTTCAGTAATGAAAAGTGCGTTATAAATTGAATTAATTATTATTATTATTATATATATATATATGGCATATATATCAACCAGGTATACCAAATACCCTGTGGGATGGAATTATCCATGTATGGATAATTTCATCCCACACAGCTCGCATGGCTCGGCTCAGGGTCAACTCGCACAGTCCCTATTGGTTTGCCAGCTCCCTCTGGAATTACCCTTTTGCTAAGAACCCCAGTGTGGCAAGCAGGTGTATGTGCACGGACAGCGCATGACTTCTCGCTGTGTTAGTCTCCAAGACTGGCCGTAGCTCCAAACACAGGTCCAAAAGGATTACCTTGGAAGCCTAAAATCGCTGATGAGCAGTCGCCATCGTGGGCCACAAAATCCTCTCTGTTTCTAAATACACGGTGTTCTCTTTGCGTATTGCGCCATTTGCTGTATATTCTAATAAGACTAAAGATGTTGTTGGAAGTATTTTCTGCATGACTTTGCACATGCTTTTAGTGAGTGAATCTCATCTAATTTCATACATGAGGATGTATTAATTGTTCATCATGTGTGTCAGGTGTGTACATTAATAGTTTTCACATCATTAACAGTTTCCCAGTCACCAATTGACCAATATTCATAGAAACGTGTGTACGCCAGCCATGACGTTGGCGTGGGACTGTGCACATTTCCACGGCCATTTCATTCTTGATGCATCTGAAGTTTTGCATGAAAAGGCGTACACCACGTTTTTGTGCGTACACACCCTTTATATATTGGCCCCCTGTTGGCTCAACCCAACCCCAGAAAACGGGTAGAAGATGGAGATGGACAGATGACAAGATTTCCAGCATTTATTGGTAAAATATTCCATACATTTGCCCAGAGCAAATCTTAAAATTTCAGGAGATAGTTCAATCACACGAAACGCTCAGAACTTGGTAACGGCGGCAGGTACAGTAGTCACATTCAGAGATGACAGTAAATATGATGTAGCCTATGGTACATGCATACAGCACTCATTCTTAACGATTACATTATTATATTATATAATATTATTGTTTAACGGTACTACAAAGCTACCATAGCCAATCAGTAAGGATACATGAACTATGTACGCTTTCTGAGTCCTGTCTGGAGAATGTGAAAGTAATTGTTCAGGGATTCACACATTTCCAGAATTGCTGGAAGTCTTGGATGAGTGACATCTGGGTCAGGCTAACAGCAGCACCTTCTGTCAGTGCAAGCATGTCACATTTGTTTAAAATGAGATTTAACAACTTACTGTATATGTTTTACATTTTCCAACCCTTGTACCCATCTGCAAGTTTGCATACTTCCCCACATAAACCAATAAGGTGTTAAAATGCATTAAATTTGCTCATGAATAATTTGATTTCCAGTCACAAACCTGAGCTGCTTCATGCAGACAAGAGAGTGGAGTTGATTTGTCCTTTTTCTCCTATTCTGGATCAGATCCAAGTAATGAAGTGAGATAAAAGTCCTTCTGGTTTGTTTAAATTCCTCAAGTCATTTTGGATATTTCCATTTATTTGCAGCCCATTGCCCATCTGCTCCAATGCACTCTCACAGTCTACTTGAGGGTGAAAAGCCCACCTGTGAGTGTGCACGTTCACAGGACGATAGAAATTGGTCATTAACTAGTGCGCAGTAGGGGACTGTGTCCGATGCCGCCGGCCCTGCCGGGGTCAGAGGTTGCTGACGTAGAAGTGCACCAGTTCCTCTCGGGGCTCAGTCGGCTCATTCATCACTGCCGGACTCTCGGCCAAAAGAGCTCACAGATGTTTCCAGACACGTGTCTGAGGGACTCAGTGTCAGGTGTGCAGTCAGACCTGGTGTGCATGGCTACACACAAATAACACACAGACTGAGGAGAGATAAAGGGGTAGTTTGTGTATCTGAGGAAGGGTTTAGTGGCAAAGGTATGAGTTGTCATTTTAATGAAACTTAGAAAGTCACCATTAAGTAAGCATCTACAACAGAATTAACTTTTGAAGTTGATCTAATTTAAGATGGCTGTCACACCTAATTGTTGTGGGTCAAAGATTAACGGGTTGGTTGATTTGAACCACATTGTGGTTTCACACAGTTGAATAGTCTACTGTATATGGATCTCGCGCTCTCTCTTTTCAAGATTCAGCTGCTTCGTCCTGCAAGGATCACCAGCATTTGTGCTACCATTATCCAAGGAGGGCACCCCTCTCTGTCAACAGATCAGAGCACCCTACCTACTGAATTGAACTCCCCCACTTCCCATCCCCACGTCAACATCTTCCAGCACTGATGTAGTGCTAAGCTAGTGGCGCGCATTACAGATGCGCTAGCTAAAAATCTACAGACGTAGCGCTCCAGTTCTCTTCTCTCTCCACCCCCACCCCACCCCACAGTCGACAACTGCCGGCAGTAACTTAGCGCAACTGTCCTCTGACGATTCCATCCCCCCACCCCATCGACAAAATTTCCGGAAGACAAGAGTACGCCTTGCCAAGGCAATTGACCTAGGGGAACATTGACATTGCACAAACTTTCAAGAACGATTTGGTGATTGTTTATCGCCAGATGTCCTTCCGGACACACATTCAGACAAAATTAACTTCAAAGTATCAAATATTACAAAAATAGAATAAAAAAGGTCTACCAAATCATGATGGCTGTCATCTCCACAGTATTCCTCAGTTCTTACAATAAAATCATTTCACTTCATGCAGTAAAATCGTGACTATTTTTCCACTTTTATCTGCACGACTTTGAGAATTTGGCCAATTTGTGACCTTCTGTCCCATTTTCATGTGGAATATTTATCACCTCCACTTACGTGCTGCAGTGAGTTATGGTATAATACGCCTGAAGCGTCATCCAGAGACCCTCTGAAGACAGGAAACTGCCTCGTCTTCGCCTCTATCTGCTCGTGAGGGAATATTTCTGTTTATCTGTGTACGGGTCAGCGTTTACCGGAGAGAAGCTGGAAGAGAGTGTGGTGTTGTGAAAAGTGGAGAGGAGGAAGAGGAGGAAAGCAGAGACGTAGAGGCGATGGTGATGAAGAGAGAAAAAAGGGTGTGTGGGTGGAAAGTTTGGTTCTCGGCCACTGACTCTGTTCGGTGTTGGAACACCGGTGCCTCCAGTGATTGATTCGTCCGTTCATCTCCAAGACGTTTTTTCCCACAGCGTTCAGCCTCGGCTGCTTCGACTCCTGCTAATTCACCTCGCTGCAAACATTTCAGATACATTATCTGCATTTCTATAGCTATTTTCCTTCATTTCTTGTTGTTTTACAGACAAATTTACTGTTTTTCATCCCCCCACCCCCATTTTCTCTTCCAAACTCTCAGTATTATTGATGGCTAACGGGAAATAGTTTTTTTTCTGGATGAGTTTTAGTTAAGCTG
Organism: Garcialebias charrua; assembly: GCA_038048925.1. Lineage (NCBI taxonomy): Eukaryota > Metazoa > Chordata > Actinopteri > Cyprinodontiformes > Rivulidae > Garcialebias > Garcialebias charrua. The sequence goes on from JBBPBX010028420.1 coordinate 17,639, forward strand.
ACAAGAAGTAATATTTAACTACATTTATAACTAAAATAATATTTTAAATAAACCCTATTTAAGATGGCCACCTTAATAAACACAAAAATATCTGAAACCCAGACATGGGCAACATATGGCCCATGGACAAAAAGGAGCCCTTGGACAATCGCCATCCCGCCCCCCAAAATTCTTCACTGAATGAAAACAATTTTTAAGTAAGTTGATGAAAAAAATGGCTTTCTATCAGAGAAACGTGTCTAAATTAAACATTCTGGACAAATACACCAACAAACTTCAGATTAGGATAAGCTAAAACATTTTTTTAATTTGTGTTTCCAGACATAGGCTGAACTATAATGACTAAAAAAAGCAAGTATACAATTATTTTTGGATTTTTTAAAACAAATGTTTTCATAAGAGCCCGTCTACAGAAGACATATCTTACAATCAGGGCCTAATTTGTTAAAGGGGACCAAAGATGCAAAATTCACTTTTTAATGTTTTTTTTAAAACTCAACTTTGGTTATGTACTTCTTAAAAAAACAGTCCTAGGGCCAAAAAAATGCACCCAGTGGTATATTCACTCTAAGTATATTTATTTTTCAGTGATATAAATGTCTCGTTTTCAAATCCTGGCGCTTGTGATGTCACAAGCTGCAGGACAACCCACCCCAACCTGAGTCCAGCCCCTCACCTAGCAACCCCTGGTGATGCTCCACCCACTTCAGTATAAAAGACGTCACGTTTTTTTTCTTCCTGAGTTCATCTCAGAGTTCGATGTTTCGTTGTTGTTAAAATGCAGTACCACTAATAACTAATTATCTATTGGTAAAAACGAAAAAACTTATTTACGGGCTCTTAAATCAACCGGACGACTGCTCGCAGACCATATCCGGTCCACGCCGGATGTGGTCCGTGAAAAAAAGCGGTCCCCGCTAGAGAGAGCGTGTATAGCAGTTAGCAGCCAGTGTGTTACTCTGCAGCCTTATTGCTTGTTTTCGAAGAGTCAGACGAAGAGTTTTTAACATGGAGGGTGAACTTATGGATGTTTCTCAGCGGCCTACGCGACGCGTCAGCGCCTCATTTGCCCTGCCCAAAATGGCGTCTGCCTCTGGGTCTGACTCAGGGTCCCCTTTGGAGGGCGGAGTTAATGTAAACAGATTTTTGAAGGGCGTGGCCTTATCATAAACAGCTTGTTCAGAACGGAAGTCAGAAAAGGCACAACTAGAAAGGGGATATTTTATTATCTAAGAATTATTTTGTGCATTAAATTGAATGAACATGGTCTGGATAGCCCACAGACATACCATAAAAATTTATAGGACCAATATTTGGTCTCCTTTAATTGATCGATCCCGGAACACAAATGGGAGGGGGGGGGGTTCCTCCTCCTGATAATTTTGAATAAAGTAGATGCGATTTTCTGCATTCTGGTTTATTTTAACGGGTTGTTAAACATTTACGATTACCTATATTTGTAAACACTCCGCTTCTGTCAAGCACCCCCACCCCCCCTTACTTGACAGAATACAGTAGTCAGGCTTGGACACGAGTCCTACTCTGTCCCTGCTCGTTGTTGTTCGACTCCACATTTTTTTCATTTACCTTATTTTCCGCCCCATAAGTCGCACTGCCCTATAAGTCGCATCAGTCCAATTATGTCCAATAAAGTGGAAAAATCCCTAAACATGTCGCTTCGCCCTATAAGTCGCAGGGCATGCAAATTAGGCAAAAAGGTGTGACTTATAGGCCGGCAAATACGGTACCCTCTATTTATATAGGTAGTCTCATTGAGCCACGAGAACTCATTTTCAAGAGAGACCTGTTAGGAAGCAGATGTTGGGGGTTAAGGGCCTTGCTCAGGGGCCCAGAGTGGGGTGAATGAGGGTGGAGGCAGGTGTGGGTGTTTCACCTTTTTCCACCTACATTTTTTGATGTTGTCGGTACCGGGGCTTGAACCGGCGATCTTCCGATCACAGGCCCACCATCTCTAACCACTCCCCCACACTCCTGCCTGCGTACGACTGCCTGGTTAGCTCGGCACTCGCCCCCAACACTCTTTTGGAGGTGGAGATTTTTTTATTAGTTGAAGCAGAAAAGCTACTTTAAGAGGCTGATCTTATGCTCGTGGCTATTGTGTTTAAAATGAGTGTTTGTGTAATTATTTTCAGTTTACTTGTCAAGACAGTCATATTTTTTCACAACTTTATTATTAGTAGGCCTTATGCCGGTTACCCACTGCACAACTCGAAACGCTCCTGCCGTCCCCTTTTGGCCGCGTGTCAGGGTCCCACTGAGCCACTGAAGACCGTCTGATGACGTACACTAGGGGGTAGCAGAGGGAGGGGTGTAGCTCGTTTTCCGGGTTCATTTGTTGTGTTAACTGCACCTCCGACGGTCTTTGATGAGATAAAACGTTTTTTTTATGTTTGGGGTGATCTACACTGGAGAGAACAGCAGCCTGTCAGCAGCAACTGTAAAAATGCCACGTTTATTACCGGAGTTTGGTTCCAATTCATGGAGGCTCGATCCGGTAAGTTTAAAAAGTCCAAAAAAAGTCCCGTTGTGGTTGTGTAATCAGATAGCAGAGGCTCTCCCGACTGTTTTCTGGACGCGTCGAGCAGCCAGAGATCGAATTTTATGGCGTTGGCAGTTTGACGCCGACGCGCGCGTGCGTGTGCAGGCTGCCCCCTCGCCGCTTCGATCACTTGAATCGCGCCGCTTCCCGGCTCGCCGTGACTCCACGCGTCTCCTCATAGACTTTGAATGTAAACCGGCCGCTTCAGCCGCCCGACAACGGGGCAGTGGGTAACAGGCATGATGGTACATCCAGACCGAACGCGATTTCAACTGCAGGAGCGTCCAGTTTACATGCAAAGTCAATGGGGGACGCACCTCCAGGCGCCTCCTGGCGTCTGGCGTCACGTCGCGTGCGTGTTGAGCGTGCTGGAGAGCCTTTTCCGTGCACGTGAACCCGCGTCAGCCTCCAAAGCACGCCTCCAACATGCTGAAGATTTCGCCGTTCAAACTTTCAACGCCGCTCAACTCTACCCGATTGGTTGGTGTGTCAACCAATCAGGGAGAGTCGGGGGAGAAGAGAGGGGGTCAGGGGGAGAGTCCCTATGTGACGCGGAAACCAGTGACGCGGAAACCATTGCGCATGTGACGTATTGTTTGTGGAACACAGAAAAAACCCGCGGAGTCATGGAATATGGAAGAGAAACTCATTGTAGCTGTGTGTTCGCGACAATTCCTTCACGACCAGTCAAGTCTGCTCCACAGAGACAGAAATAAAGAGCTCCTCGCCTCGCGGAGTGCATTGACGACTCGGTACACCGGTAAGCTCCTCCCACACACCCCGCAGCAGCAGGGTTGCCAGATAAACATGAATTTTTTTATTTTTATTTATTTTTTTACCCCTTTTCAGTGCAAATGTTCACTAAACTCAACACACTATTAATCTTATCAGACCCTCACGCAGCAAATATGACAGTTTGGGTAAAAAAAATAAAAAATAAGCAACAGTACTAGATGATTCATTAATTCTTATCTGGCAACCCTGCGCAGCAGTTTTCTGGGTAGTTTCGCTTCTGGCTTTTTGGTCTGGACACAAAGTGCGTCCACTTGCGTGCGTGTCGAGCTTTTTTGCAGTTGAAATCGCGTTCGGTCTGGATGTACCATCAGAGGTATTGGATCCAAGCAAACAATTACCGGAACGCACCCTGTCAAAATAAAAGAGTTCCCGGATCCTGTTCCAGCAGGATCCGGCTCAAATTAATCTCTGCTTATATTCCTCAAGAGTATTGGGGAGCATTATTTTAAACGTACTACATGCTGCAACAAGGAAAACCTGGAAAAAAGTCTTCCAGATTATCCTTCTTAAAGAAAATTTCTCTATGTGCCTCTCTGATTGCTTCAATTTCTTTATTTGGCCCTCTGGAAGAAAAAAAAAATGCCATCCCTGGACTAACGCAGCAAATATCAAAGATGTTGAACTGGAATCTGGTACGGTAGTAGCTGAGAGTCCTTTAAAAAACATACTTTGAGCTCTATGGGATTAACCTGTCTAATTAAAGGTTGAATGAAAATATGTTGTGTAGCATTGTTGCTTAAGAGTGGTGGAGTCAACTCTGTCTGTTAGTAAAATATACCATGAACCATTGGATGTCAGTGAAATTATCAGGAAGTGACAATTAAAAGTACACCTACAGATAAAATACATGAAAACAAACCTACTCAAGATGGCCGTCCGCTGAGCAACCCTAAACACAAAAATTACAACCGTAACAAATCTCACATATGTATTGAGATAAATCTGGTGCGGTAGTAGCTGAGAGCCCTTTACAAAACATACTTTGAGCTTTAACTGTTGTGTAACAACTTTGCTTAAGAGTGGTGAAGTCAATTCTCTTTGTTAGCAAAATATCTCGTGAACCACTGGATGGATTTTAGTTACCATATTTTCCGGTGTATAGGTTGCACCTTTTATGGGGTTTTTTCATGGCCTGCAACCTATAATGTACTCAGGTGCGACCTGTATATGGCTTGTTATCACTTTCGGTGAAACAAATTTTTAAATCCAGCTCATTTCACAATTACGTTCATTTATTAAGGAAAAGTTCAGCTCAGACATATATTTGCTATAATTTTTATCAAACAAATAATTGTTTTTAAGTGTTAATCTTCTTAAAAGCCTTGCTGTGCGCTCCTGTGGCAGACATTTGCAGCAGAGCTAAACGTAGGTGCGACCTATACACCGGTGCAACCTATCTAGGGATTTTTCCAATCTATTGGTGATAATTGGACAATGCGACCTATACACCAGAAAATACTGTAAATTATAGTCATCCCAAGTCAAGATGGCCACCACAAATAACAGATATTTACAAACATATACTGTATACATATATATGCTGTGGTAGTAGCTGAGGATCATCCCAACACGTACTCTGAGCTCGAACACATCTTTCCCAACATGCATGATGATGGAGGAGCTCTGGACCGATCCTTCCTCCATCCAACACATCTTTCAGTCGTCTGGCGCCGCTCCCTGAACATCTTTACAAACTCCAGCATTTTTAAAGTCCTCCTGAGTCCGGTCCCTCCACGGCCCCTTCAGGAGGTTCTGGCATGCAGCCGGGTCGGGCAGAGTGTGGCGGCAGATTGTTTCTGTAATTAACGTCTCTAAAGAGGGGTCCAGGAATACTAAACCCTCACATCGTCTGCAGTCGTCTAGTCTTAATTCACATGAAGACCTGCAGCGTGAGCGCAGCCTTCACGTGAAGCTGTGGCACGCACGGCGGCGGGCGATATGCATTCCTTCAAGGGATGTCGGATCAGCTATTTCAACAATTCATACATCAAAACCTTCGGCTCATCCAGGACACTCCTGCTCTGACTTTTGGTATTCGTGCAATTTTTACTTTTTGACACATGTAGCTTTTTCGGACGTATTTTCCTGATTGAAAATGAATGCAGCTCTCCACGTCCTTCAAACCATGTGAGCTGTTTACAACCTTTAACTTTTGTCGGCTGCTTTCCAGCTTTTTTCTACTCTGTTCATCTTTTTTCAGCTATGTTTCTGCTCCTTTGTGCAAAATCAGCTTTTCAGCTTTTTTTTTTCAGCCCTTTTCTGCTAATTTCAGCATTTGTTCAGCTACCTTTTTTTATTTTTTTGTTGCTAACTTCAACTTTTTTCCCCAGCTATGTTTCTGATCCTTTCAGCTTCTTTGTGCAGGATCAGTTTTTCTTATTTTGCAGCTACTGTTTTAGGCAATTTTCTGCTAAGTTTAGCCCTTTTTCCTGCCTTTTTTTAAAACTAATTTCTGCCCTAGGTGATTTGTTCAATTAAAACTTTTTATGCTTTTTTTCAGCCTCTTTCTGCTAATTTCTGCTTTTGTTTCAGCTACTTTTTTTGTTACTAATTTCAGTTTAGTGTTTGCTGATTTAAGAATGTTTCTGTTTATTCAGCCTCTGCCTATTTCAGCATTTTCTACCCTTTTTTTTCTTTATTTTTTTCAGTTTCTGCTTTTATTTTGTCTTCAGCAGATGTCAGCTGTTCAAATTCCTCTCATATTAACAGTTTAGCGACAAATCCTTTTCAGCTGGTTTCAGCTTCTTTGTGCAGGATCAGTTTTTCTGATTTTGCAGCTACTGTTTTAGGCATTTTTCCACAAATTTTAGCTTTTGCCTTTTTTATTGTTTATTTTTGTCCTATGTGATACATTCAATTGAAACATTTTATATTTTTTCAGCTTTTCTGCTAATTTCAGCATTTTTTTCAGCTACCGTAGTTTCCGGCCTATAAGGTGCAGTTTTTTTTAAACCAATTTGCATGTCCTGCGACTTATGGGGCGAAGCAACATATTTAGGGATTTTTCCCCCCCCGTATTTTTAGACCAAATTTTGGCTGAGATATGACGGTTTCCATTCATTCTGATGAAAAAAATGGAGCAGTACCACTTTCGGCCGCTAGGGTCCACCGACCGTTCCCAGCTCATGTGTCCGACAGAAGCCTCCTCTGCTCGGACTCACTCTGTCGCAGCACGGCCTCCTGCTCTGGAGGTCTGAACTAGTGTTTGTTAGCAAAATAGCTCAAGAACCACATGACAGATTTTGATGAAACTTACAGAAAGTAATCACTGGATGGATATTTACAACCTATTAGCTTTAGGAGATGTTTGAGCGAAAATTCGATTTATTTATAATTTATTTTTGCAGCGCGCGACCGTTTGGAAGATCGTCAAAGATAAACAATTTAAATCCAGCTGATTTAACGATTACGTGCATTTATTAAGGAAAGGTTAAGCTCAGAAACACTTTTACTACAATGTCAGCAAACACATTTTTTTTAGTTGTTTACATTGTTAAATTTTTAAGAAATGAAGCGTATCCGCTCGCTGCGCGTGCACGCTTCGCAGCACGCAAAATAGCGAAACTATTTTTTAAAATTCAGCTGATTTGACCATTACGTGCATTTAAAATTCAGCTCACCCACATCTTTGCTATAATTTTCAGCAAATAAATAATTGTTTTTAAGTGTTAATCATGTTAAAGTCCTACCGTGCACGCTCCTGTGGCCATTTGCGGTGATGCGTAACATACGCGACGTGTCAGCGGTGACGCATAATAGATGCGACTTATGGTAAATGGTAAATGGAGCTTATTTATATAGCGCTTTCTAGCCCCCTGTGAGGAGCCCCAAAGCGCTTTACAATACCAGCCATCCACCCATTCATTCACACATTCATACACCGGTAGTGGTAGCCTGCCTTGCAAGGCGCAATCCAGTCATACCGGGAGCAATTCGGGGTTAAGTGTCTTGCCCAGGGACACTACGACACATGGTGGGCGGACGCGGGATTCGAACCTCCAACCTTCCGATCGGGGGTCGACTGCCATTACCACTGTGCCACGGCCGCGACTTATAGGACGAAGCGACAAATTTATGGATTTTTCCACTTTATTGGACATAATTGGACTGATGCGACTTATAGAGCGGTGCCACTTAAAGGGCGGAAAATGTTTGTTGATTTAAGAATGTTTCTGTTTATTCAGCCTCTGCCTGTTTCAGCATTTTCTACCCTTTCCTATTGTTTTTTTTTTTCAGCTTCCTGCTTTTATTTTGTCTTCAGCAGACATCAGCTGTTCAAATTCATCTCACATTAACAGTTTAGGGACGAATCCTTTTCAGCAGGTTTCAGCTTTTTCAGCAGCTTTCGTTAAAAAATAATTCAGCAACGTGCGTTCACGCTTCATTTTTGCAGGAAATGCTTTTTATCAAATTTACTTTGTGATTTTTCTTGTTTTTGTTGTTATTTTGTTTTCCTTTTGAAACTAAACCTCCATGGGGTTATCATTTCTCTCCCAGCCTTTACCCGCTCTTTTTTTTTTGTATTTGAGTTGTGTCTCATGTCTTTGTCCCCCTCTGTCTCCCTCTCGTCCCATTCTTCAGTCTTCTTCTTTATCCTCCGTCCTTATCTCCGTCTCCATGTTCTCCCCCTCACTAATTTTGGGAGACAGCTGCTTTTGTTTCAGCGTTTTTCCATTTCTCCCTCTCATTCGGCGTTCCGTTCATTTGAATTTTAAAGTATTACCCTTTGAAGAACGGACTGAAAAGTTTACCCACTTTTCTAACTAACCCTAAACGTCTCGCCCTCGTTTAGCTAGAAGTTCTGATTATTTCAGCATGGAGTCCCTGATGGTGCTCGTTTGTTTTTGTCCTTGTGTTTAGATTCACTTTAGTGCTCATCACTTCCAGTCATATTTAGTGTTATGATCTGTTTTCCTGATTCTAAAAAAGTTAAGTCTGGTCCTCTGGACATTCAAAAAACAAAACAACAACAAAATTGTAGAAATGTTTCATCTTTCCTCAGAAAGACTTCCTCAGTCTGAGCTGCTGTATTCAGCTCAGTCTTATAAATAGCACCCTCTCACAGTGGATCAACCAGTTGGCTGATGACAGCCTGAAACCAGCTGCTCACATGATCAAGGAGGACCATCAGCCTGACGATGGATCGTTAGCACCCTGATGGTTGTTTGCTATTCACAGAGGGCTGAGTGATACTAGCAATAACAGCATTGTGGGGGACAGTTGAACCCGGAGGCCTCCACCTCTGTTTAATGATGGACGGTTTCTTTTCACAAAGATGGCCTCCTTTACTCCTCTCTCAAACCATTGTTCCTCTCTATCAAGGATGTGAACATCTTCATCCCTGAAAGAGTGACCGCTGGCCTGGAGATGAGTGTAGACCGCAGAGTCCTGACCTGATGATGTTGATCTTCTGTGCTGGGCCATCCTTTTGGCCAGTGGCTGTTTAGTTTCCCCGATGTAAGACTGATCACAGCCCTCCTGACACTGAACAGCATACACAATATTACTCTGTTTGTGCCGGGGGACTGGATCTTTGGGATGAACCAGTCTTTGCCGTAATGTATTTTGGGGTTTAAAAGCCACTGGGACGTTGTGTTTAGAAAATAAACGTCTCAATGTCTCTGAAACTCCCGCAACATACGGAATGACCACTGGTCTGGGTTCCTTCTTTTCACCTGATGGTTGGCTGGAGTCCTGTTTGGGTTTCTTCTCTGCTTTCAGGAAGGCCCAGTTAGGATATCCACATTTCTCTAGAGCCTGTTTTGTGTGTGATTTCTCCTTCTGTCTGGCTGCTGAGTTAGTGGGGACGCTGTCTGCTCTGTGATACAGAGTCCTGATGACTCCTAACTTGTGCTCCAGAGGGTGATGGGAGTCAAACTGTAAATACTGGTCTGTGTGGGTGGGTTTGCGGTACACCTCAGTTTGCAAATTTCCTCTATCAGAAACTGAGACCTCACAGTCCAAGAAAGCCAACCTGCCATTTTTTACATCTTCTCGTGTGAACTTGGTATGTTGATGACACCTGGGTTAAAATTAAATCTCAGGAAGTCTAACATATCACTGATCACATCAACTCTGTGGATAAATATATCAAACAACTACTCAACAACCGTGTTTCCATCCATTTTCAATTCGAATTTTGAGCGAATTTTTGAAAATTCGCAAAAATGTAAATAAAAATTAATGCGAATCAGAAGTGTTTCCATCAACTGGCTTGAAGCGAATCCACCAGGCCACGCAAAGCGGCATTACGTCAGACGTCAGCGTTACGCATGTCTACAGTAAACAGGAAGTAGCGGTTGAAAACAGGAACCGAACCACACATCTCGGCAAAATGGAGAGAATATTTCAGGAATGTGTTGCTATCGGGCAAGTTGTATTTATTCTGTCATGCCAACTAGTTTTAGCGATGTTACAGACCGCGGAAACAGCTGAACAGTCACATGACGTGAATGTTCGCTACGTCAGAACTGAGTTGGCAAATCTGTTTCCATCTCTCGTTTTGCGCATCAGCTCTGTTTCTAAAAACCCTAAAACCACCTCAAGCGAGCGTGTCAACTTTTTTGTGACTTAGAGGAAGTTAATTCGAATTGTGCTGTTTCCATTCGCCTTTTCTGATGCAATACTTCAAAATGCGCATCAAGAAACCTTGATGGAAACACGGCTAATGTCAAACTAACAGCTAGTCAGTGTCAAGCCAACAGCTACTTAGACCCAAGCTAAAAACTACTCCGTGTCAAGCTAACAACTGTTCAAGCTGGATTTGTACTCTGTAAGAAATGATAAAATCTGCTTTCGCTGACTTGACACTAAAGTTTTTGTCATTGTGTTCTCGTAGGAGCTCTGAGGACCCAGTTTTGACACAAGCTCTGGCCAGAACTTTTTGCTCCTATAAGGGTTTGAATCAACTATTGTTTAATTTGGCCACGTTGTTCTGTTCTTCCTCGTTCTTCCTTTGTATTTTCAGTTACACTGTTTTTAGTTGGCGTAAGAGTTAGACCAACTGCTGGTCACATCAATTTACTAATTGCAGGATAAAGTTATCATCCTCACAACCAAGTGTTATGCCTTTTTATTTCTTAAGTACATTTCGTCATTTTGACTACACCCCAAAACAGCATGTCTAAACTGGGAGTGTGGTATTCCCCTTCATTGCTTTCATCAGTATTGATTTTCCTAAAAGCCGAACCTTTGACTCGTGGTGAGAAAAAGATTGAATAAGACGGAGAGAAAAGCAATTTGTTTTGAACGAGACCCCACCTTCTTGTGTCGCCTCGTCCTATGAGGGATGAAGCTGCTGGCGGATTGGAGATGATTGATAGTCCCTGTAAATATGGCCATTACCATATAGGCTTTATTCTCATTATTCACTGTCAGTTGGGGCTACGGCGAGCCCCAATTTTTAACGCAATTTACCAGGGCAGTAAAATTCGAAAATATGAGTTTATGAGGTTCTTCCTGTTTCTTGCCTCGAATCCAGTAGTTTTTGAACTTTTAATTGTACTGTAAACATTAAAAACAATCGTTACGTATAACATAATATTGCACTTGTGCGGATTATGTTGATTTTTCGTGGCCGCTGCCGAGCGTTCACCGTCGGCTGCAATAAATGAAAGATGGAAAACTTGTTGTAAAATCCATATGTTCATGGATTAATGGCTCCAGGCTCTCGTGCGAGTGGTGAGAAAGACAATATTAGAGTCAGTGGAGAGTAACAAGCTTATTAACTACAGAGAGAGGCTTTCAGGGACCAACTGTGCCGAGGCATGGTAAGTAGCAGAAACCAGGCAGGATTTTTTTCCCACACTGCCATATTTGATAAGGAGAATTATCCTGGAATGACCTTTACAACGCAACCAGACTTCGAGGCTGATTTTTTTAAGCAATACACAAAAAGCACAGCAAGAAGCAGCTAAAGTTGCACTGTTTGTGCTGAAGCGTGTGTTTGTGTTGTGCAGTGGAAGCAGCGCAGTCTCAGGACGGAAAGATGATTATTTTACTGCACGAACGGCATGCAGCTGTAAATTACTGCTGCTCAGCCTCGAGGAGCAATTACTCGGAGAATTGGACTGTGCTTTGTTTCTTTCTGTCGGGCGACACGAAGAGCCGTCTGTCAGCCCGTGTACTCGACTTACAGCCGGTGTCTCAGGTACAATGAATGGAGCTATTCGCTTTACCTTGGCGGCTTAGAGATCCGATTGGAAATGAGCCGCAGTTTCACTTTAGGCGCCAAATGGTTCGTCGAGTTCAGTTGAATTAGTCTTCACCTCGTTCTTGTCCATAAAGGAAGTTCTGTTCCTCATATTGTTCGTGCCGCCGTGTGATGCTAGTACACTGGAACGCACCAAATCTTCTCAATAAATCCAGTTACCGAGCCTCTCCGGTGTTTATGAGGAGGAAGATGAATGGGAGACTTGGACGCAAGCAGCTTAACGTGTTTATCCACCTGAAGGAAACATATGAGGTGTTTGGTTTGTAATGCTGCCTGGAGAGGAGCGTAAATGTTATAAAAATGCCTTTTTTTAGTGTAAAATGCAAACTTTAAAATAAATTATGTTGCAATGACAATATTTTGCCACAGTTTAAACACTTTGGACCCATTAGTCAGACTTAAACAAGGAGTTCAAAAATAACTTGAATTGTGGCAGTAAAACTGAAAAACTAGGATTAATTCAAGGAGGCACAAAAGGACATGAGAAGACACAGGGAAAACTGGATGTGGCATGAAAACCAATAATGCTCCACAGAAGAAGGAGTGAAAACTGAAGGACTATAAAGCACTGGGGCTGATGGGTGGAGTGGCTGCAGCTGTGACAGGTGAAACAGGGGACTGGTGTAGATGGTTGTGGCAGGCTGAGTGTAAAAAATACTGACGGAGGAATAGACAAGGACTGAACAAATGAAACACAAGATGCAGAACTACATGCAAGCATCACAAAACATTGAACAAAACATAATACCCAAAAATGGAATAAATCTAATAAATCAAAAAAGGCGTTCAATACAGAACAACTGGACTTTATTTGTAACAGAAGACGTTTCGCTTCCCATCCGGGGAGCTTTATCAATTCAATGAGGAAAATGTAACCGTGTTTCTATCTATTTTCAATTCGAATTTTGAGCGAATTTTTGAAATTTCACAAAAATGTAAATAAAAATTAATGCGAATCAGAAGTGTTTCCATCAACTGGCTTGAAGCGCATCCACCAGGCCACGCAAAGCGGCATTACGTCAGACGTCAGCGGCATTACGTCAGCGTTACGTATGTCTACAGTAAACAGGAAGTAGCGGTTGAAAACAGGACCCGACCACACATCTCGTCAAAATGGAGAGAATATTTCAGGAATGTGTTGCTATCGGGCAAGTTGTATTTATTCTGTCATGCCAACTAGTTTTAGCGATGTTACATGTTGTCCGGAGACGAAGTCACGTGACGTAAATGTTCGCTACGTCAGAACTGAGTCGGCAAATCTGTTTCCATCTCTCGTTTTGCGCATCGGCTCTGATTCGAAGAACCCAAAAACCACCTCAAGCGAGCGTATCAACTTTTTGGCGAATTAGAGGAAGTTAATTCGAATCGTGCCCTTTCCATTCAGCTTTTCTGATGAGATACTTCAAAACGCGCATCAAGAAACCTTGATGCCATTCCCCATTCACTCCCCATTCAAAGTTCAGTGGGTCACAGGCACGTGTTATCCCAAGTATGTGTGTGTGTTAGCTTCCAATTTACATATGTTGGTGTGTGTCAGTGGATCAGCCTGTATAACTTCTCTCGCTTTCACAGTTTCCTCATTGAATTGATAAAGCTCCCCGGATGGGAAGCGAAACGTCTTCTGTTACAAATAAAGTCCAGTTGTTCTGTATTGAACACCTTTTTTTGATTCATCATGTCCTGGACGACTGAGAATCTTCACCAGCAAATCTAATAAAACCAAAAGACAGATACTGAGAGAATTAGCTAAAAAATGAAATACGTTGTAAGTTTTATTTATTTATTTATTTATAAAATTTGTTCTTTTTTTCTTCTTCTTTTTTTACAAAAACACAATACAAAACAATCCCATAAATGATAATGTACAAAATATATATATAAAAAATGAAAGGTAGCAGAAAGAAGAAAAAATCTTATTATATCTGCCCCTTTTTTCAAACAATCAGTTCAAACAATAATAATCTTCCAGTAACAGAACAAAATGAATAACTCTTTCTAATTTTCTAACTAATACAATACACATTACGCTACTTCATATATATTTTTAACAATTTAGTTTTGATCATTTTCTTAAATGTAAACATTGACTTGGCATTTTTAACTTCATTCTCCAAACCATTCCATAATCCAATTCCCTGGATTGAGGTAGAACGTCCCTTCAAACTAGTTCTGAATTTTGGTTTTACAAATATCTCTGTTCCCTTAAGATTATAACAACTTTGTCTTTTAACAAAATGCATTTGGATATTTAAAGGTAATGCGTTATTCTGAGCCCTATACATAACTGATAAAATATTATAGTCTACCAAATCATGGAACTTCAATAACTTCAGTTGATAAAATAATGTACTTGATGGATGACGGTAATGCTTTCTAGTGATAATTCTTACAGCTCTTTTCTGTAATACAAAAATAGGCTTTGTAACAAACATCAATACAATAGATTAAGTGTGGAACAATGATTGTGTTATACAACAAATACAGAGCTTTATCATTCAATAAGTCTCTGACTTTGTACAGTACTGCAATAGATTTAGCTATTTTTATTCTTACAGAATAAATGTTGGAAGTATTCCTCTAAACGCCAACATAATTCCATCCTTCCTTCCATCCATCCTTCCTTCCTTCCTTCCATCCATCCATTATCTTCCACTTGTTCTGAAGTCAGGTCGCAGGGGCAGCAGCTTGAGCAGGGAGGTCCAGACATCTCTTTCCACAGCCATCTCTTCCATCTCTTCTCGGAGGACTCCAAGGTGTTCCCAGGCCAACCGAGAGACGTAGGCTCTCCAGCGTGTCCTGGTTCTTCCCTGGGGTCTCCTTCCAGTTGGCCGTGCCCATGGAAGCATCCTTCCCAGATGCCTGAATCACCTCAACTGGCTCCTCTCGATGTGGAGGAGCAGCGGTTCTACTCTGGTCTCTCCTGATAACTGAACTTCTCATCCTGTCTCTAAGGGAGAGTCCAGCTACCCTGCAGAGGTACCTCATTTCAACTGCCTGCATCCACGATCTCATTCTTTCTGCCTCTACCCAGACGTTCATGACCAGAGGTGAGGGTAGGAACATAGACTGTCCGGTAAACAAAGAGCTTGACTTTACAGCTTAGCGCCTTCACCACAACTGACCAGCACAGAGTCCACAGTACTGCAGATGCTGCACCAATCCATCTGTCAATCTCACGCTCCATTTTTCCCTCACTCATGAACAAAACCCCGAGATACTCTTAACTCTTCCACTTGAGACAGAACCTCACCCTCGACTTGAAGAGAGCAATCCACCCTTTTCTGACCGAGGACCATGGCCTCAGATTTGGAGGTGCTGGTTCTCATCCCAGCCGCTGCACACTCTGCTGCGAACCGCTCCAGTGAGAGCTGACGATCACGGCACGATGACGCCAACAGGACCACATCATCTGCAAAGAGCAGAGATGGAATCCTGAGGCCACCGCACTGGACTCCAAACAGAAGACCTCATGTAAATAAGAACTTAGTTCAGTGCGCTATGACCTTTGTTAGCAGTGCGTTGCTCTGCGTAGACGAAATAAACTAAAACTTTAGGCTAAAAACGTGAGAAAACACGAGCCTTCCTTGGAGCTGTACAGCTCAGACATACGGTACTTCACAGCAGAAACACGGTTGCAACGGTTCAACAGAAAGTTGGACTGAACTCTTTTATGATTCCTACACAGCTGCAGTTGTAGTTTTATGATTTTAGTTTTTCTGTGGAACGTTCAGGTGATGATGTCACAAGCCACAACTTTTAAATCGTCTAAAATTTTATTTTATTTTGCAAAAAAACTCCTTATTGTCACAACTCTTTTTGACATTTGAGATTAAACAGAACGTGAGTTCAGATTATTACAAAGTTTAAATTTGGGGCTGTAGCTTCAGCATTTCGTCAGAACCGTTGTAGTTCTTCAGTAAATCTTCTTTCTTTTTGAAAGATTGACCGAAACTTCTTGTGAAAGTCTTACAAGAGGAACACCGACTCCCGACAGACTTTCCTCCCATTCACTCCCACCAAACGCTCAAACAGTTTGCGAACTACAAGGACCATAATTCCTCAGTACTGTTGCACATCTGTGCTCCCCGGAGAACGACTGCTCGGCTGCAGACTCTGCAGAACGAAGAGCGTTTAGGAAGAAGCAGGTGGAAGTGTAATAATCTGAGCCATCAGCTTCCAGAGGTCTGACAAAAAGACGCTCCTCTACAGGTGGGGGTACACCCCACTCGTGCTGGGGCCAAGGAAAAACCCTTTTTAAATGCTCACCAGTAAATCCCAGACGTTTCAGTTTCTCGTTCTTACTGCCCGCCTCTTCCTCTGACCGACGGTCTGTCATTTAGCCGATCCTCCTGCTGCTTCCTCCTCCATCACTTTTTCAACACGAGCTAAAGTAAGACCCTTCCTGCAGGTTAGGAACATTGACCGAATGATAACCAGATAGGCCACGCCTTGCGGCTCTGCTATTCACATACAACGGACCGGCACGGAGCTTGCAATCCTGAAGAACCTGGACTGATCCATACGTGACATGACATGATGAAAATATTTCTGGTTTCGCCAAGTCCAACATACAAGGACACTGAGTAAGAACAGAAGCAACGATGGCAGAAATAATTTCAGCTGGAGCCCAGTTACCATCTCACATTATTCATCCTGAGGGCTCAGGGTGACTGAAACAGTTGAAACACTTAATATGTGAAGTTAATCCCACGCCTTAATAAGGTCATCCCACAATTGGCATTGAATGTCTGTGGGATTAAAGAACAAACTCTACTCTGGCATGTCCCCACACGCTCTTGTGCTGTAAAAAGTCTACGTGATGCTCCCGGGACCCTGTCTCGGTTGGCGTAGGCATTAATTTGTTCCTGTCTGACCGCTTAAATACCATTTGAGAGTCCCGGGTACATTTACAGAGACTGTGCTGCTGTTGCAGACTTCAAGGGGCGCATGGAGGGGTAAATAGGGGTATATGCTCCCCTCCATGGAGGGGGATAAGGAGATGGTCCAGTCAACTTTGAGGTCATGTTCTGTCTAAACGTTACCAATTTTTGGTCATTATCTGCCGTGACATCAGACATGGAGCACGGCGTTGAGAAAAAAATGTCCTGCCTACAATCCCTTTTGTCCAAGAAGTGTTTTGTCTGTTCTGGATTGCAGCGTCTTTACCAAAAAGTGCTAGAGAGAGAGAGAGAGAGTCTCGCTAAAGGTCAACGTTGTGTTTGTCGCTCAGCTCGGCTGTTCGCGGTGACAGTTGTGTTCCGCTGTGCATGGCTTGGTGTGCGGCCGTGGGCTTAATTTGAGATTAACACGTAACAGATTAGCACGCTCCATATCTGACCTTCTGTCTCGTCAGCCGGTGATGGATGGATGAGCTCTTTTCTTTCCGTCATTACAAGGAGCCGGTGTCACTGGAGAAGAGCTAAGGTACGCAACAAAATGTTGTGTTGCACTTTCAGCATAAAAAAGATTAAACACTAAATTATTCAGCTGATGCATGACAAACTGGTTTATGCTTTACTTTGTCTCCTTTTTATGTTCCGTTGGTCACTGTTGCTACAAACAGTACCGTATTCGTTGGACTTTAACACGCTCCTGTGTATAACACGCTTTGTCCAGTTATTGCCAATATATTTGAAAAATCCGTATATAATACGCTTCGGTGTTTACTACGCATCTATTATGCGTCACCGCTACGCGACGCATCAGCGCCTCGTTTGCCCTGCTTAAAATGGCGGCCACAGAAGCGTCAGCACGGAAGGACTTTACAAGATTAAAACGGTAAAAACTATTATTTCTTTGCTGAGAAAAAATATATTTCTTAGCTGACGTTATAGCACAAGGGTTCCCGAGCTTAACCGTTCCTTAATCAATTCACGAAATGGTCAAATCTGCTGAATTTAAATTGTTTCGGTTTGACTTTTTCCAAACAGCCTCGGGGGCGCTACGAAAATAAATTATAAATAAATCGAATTTTATCTCAAATGTCTTCTACAGGTCAACAGTCGGTAAATGAAACCCATATAATTACACTCTGTAAGCAGAAAAAATATCCACCGAGTGGTTTCTGAGCTGTTTATCTAAACAGTAGGTATCTGTTTATGGTAGCTAACAGCTAACATGCTAAAAGCGATTTTTTTTAGCTCTAAATATCTTCTGCAGCTAACAGGTTGTAAATGACCACCAAATAATTACACTCTGTAAGTTTCAAGAAAATCCGCGGTGTGGTTTATGAGTTATCTTGCTAAAAAAAACGCTAACAACAACACAGCTAAATGGTAGCTACCTCCAGAGCAGGGAGCCGGGCAGCGACATTCAGTCCGAGCAGAGGAGGCTTTTTTCGGACACATGACGGTCGGTGGACTCTCTGGAAGTGTCCGCTAGCGACAAAAGTGGTACTGCACCATTTTTGGCCAAAAAGAAAAACGGCCAATCAGAGCCAAAAATGGGTCTAAAAATATGGGGAAAAAATCCATAAATAATATGTTTCGGTGTATAATACGCAGGACATTCAAATGAGCAAAAAAACTGCGTGTTATAGACCGACGAATACGGTAATTACAATCATGTTCTCAGCTAGAACATTCTTGTAAAAACGTTAAAAACTGGAGAATTTTCAACACGTGTCAACTAAAGACGTGACGTTCAAGAACTATCCAAATCTTTTAAACGGTTCTTTCAAACAAAGAATCGTAACAGAGTCACAGTCAGCTGGGAGCCGTTCTTGTTGCTTTTCTTCTGATGTAAAGAAAAAGAAAAGGGGAGGGGCTTAGCAGTTGCTATGGCGATCATGCTATCAGGTTAGAAGGGGTTGATACGTGCTTGATAAGTCACGTGGTACGCCGTATGTTGTACCTTGCTACGTATGATCTTCGACTCTACGCATGGCAAAGTGACGTAGGTTGTACCACACCACGTGACTAGCCATTCAGAATTGAACGGGTCTTTAAAAAGAATGAATCCACATGATCTGGCTCCCATTAAAGTGTTGTAAATCCCATGTCTAATGCCAACTTTTCAGTAAAGGCTCAATAGTAAATTTGGACTTAGGTTTGTATTAACCTACAAACTAGACTATAAAACTGCTATGATAGACAAGAATAAATGAAATGTTATGGCTACTGCCAATGAGTCACCATGGTAACCACACCTGTGCATGCCACGCCCTTACTGACGCTGGCAGGCATGAACGCAGAGTAGAACGTCAGCCGTAGAAGGTAGCTTGGAGCTTACATGACCTTTGCCAAACTGTCGCTACGTACGTGAGTTAGCAGACTTCTCCAAAAAGCAGTTGAATTAATAAAAACACTGCAAACTCAGTTGAGTCAACTCGCTGACCAGGGTTAAAGACTCACCAGAAAAGCTACAAACTGAGATTAGTCGTGT